>VYZU01018447.1:33202-64652 GCA_013401355.1 Ceyx cyanopectus | reverse complement strand
GATCTGAAAGGTCTCTTACAACCCAAACGATTCCTTGATTAGCAATGGCTATAGTGTTGCAAAGGAGGGTTATCCAGCTTAATTAGCAAGCCAGCAAAAGCTTCAGCGTCCTGAGCTGGCCACCCACTCAGTGACATTACAGCAGGAAGGATGTATTAGGCCAAGCTGGATGGAGCTTCTCTGTTTCCCAGCCTGCAGAGGCACAAAGTGCCAGGCCGTAGCACAACGGCTGCCAGAAAATCACCGAGAAGGAGAAGCCTGACCTGCAAGATATTCTCATCTATTGTCAGGGGCAAAGCTGCAAGAAAAGTACAGCTGGTCACGAGCTGCGTGGTCTCTGCTGTGCAGCTGGGCCCCAGAAAGCCACTGGTGGAACCATGGGAACTTATGCAGGCAAATGTGCTGGCCTCAGTCGGACAAAGGCTTTGATAGCTTTCAGCTCCTCGTGCAAAAGACCACTGGCATATGCTCTTAACTACATGTCCCCATTTTGTGTTGGAGCTTCAAAGAACCATGAAAAAATTTAATTCCACCCCCTCCCCTTTGTGAATTTAGACTTATAAAGGATCACCAGTTACGTCTGGAGTAGGGAAGCAGATATTACACACATCTTGCTCACAAAATAGCTCTGGTTTTCATGAAACAAGTTTATTTTCCTCCCCCAGCCGCTGATGAGCACATGACAAGCATACAGAATAAAAGCTCAACTCCTTAGTTCTGCTCACATTCACTCAACATTTGCTCTAATCAATTATCTTATTTCATGCAATACGAAAAGAATGAGATTCCTGTTATGCAGCCATAATCAGTTACAGTATGAAGCTGTGTCTGCGGAACATTTCTGATTTTGAAAGCTAATCATATGCTCTGCTGTTATATTTCTCTTGTAGAATGCTGGGCTTTGACCCAACTTGTTGCTTCCCCCACCCTGGCTTGTTAAAAATATTAAGGGCACGGTCTAGTCCAAGTTGCCACCTTTTTACCCTGCAGAAGGAACCAAATTGCACTGTATGGAGCAGATTTACCCAGGGAGCTCTGTTCTCCTAGTTGCTTGGGATACAAAAACTGAGTGGCTGCCCCCCTGCAAAGAAGCAGAGGGTGCTGCACGTGACAGCAGAGGGCTGCAGGAGGATAGAACTCCCATCTTCACACGAAGGGCTCGATATTGATCTCCAGGGCAGAGCATGGCATGGTGAGCTCAAACTTGGTGATAACATCAGGGTGTAGGACTCCAAGTTTCCCAATGCTTTGACCTTTGGCAAAGATCTCAGCACAGCGACCAGGAAAGAAAGCGGAGCCTGGAAAAAAAAAGGGAGAAAAAAATTTCAGTATTTCTGGGCTACAAAAGTCAATAAGCATTGACCAGGGGGAACAAAGCTCTTGGGGTTAAACCCTCCTCTTGGGCAAGAGTACTGAGAAGGGGCCCTCACTTCCTTGAATTAACAGTTTCCATGATTGATAGAGAACCAGGAAAGGCTTTGGTGTTAAAATGTGAAGCCCAAAGCATGGGCTGTTTTTCACACTCCAGTTGTTTTAATGAAGTTCTTCCTGTAATAAAAATTAGGACCAGTAAATGGAATCAGAGGGCTACCGTAATGAAGAGCTTTCACAGGCTTGAGGCTGTTTAACACCTGAAGGTTTCCCACCTTGTTCTGTTTAAGGAAATGACGCTGGCAGGCACCTGAGGGGTGAGCAGACACCACACGCTCTGTTATGTGTCATGCCATCAGGAACAACCTATATTTCTCATCTAAAGAGCTTTTAAGCTGTTTCATACACAAGTGAACAAGGTCATCTTCCTCTTGCCTCAAACCGAGCTCCAGGTTTTACACGTTATGTGAGAGTTTAAAACAGAACCACCACAAAACTACAAAACAACAATAATAAAAAAGCAGTTGAATTGGCCAGAACAACTTGCAGAAGCTGTGTAGATGTTTTCACTGAAAGCCTTTCCTACCTGGGAGCTGATGTGTATGGCAGTTAAACCATCAGACATATGTCCAAGCTTATCTGTAGTAGCTTTACTTGTACTTTTTCTGTCTCTGTGACAGATTCTGTTCTGAGGTGAATGGTACTTTGACCAGACAGTCCTTCAGAGGCCCAAGCCACACCGCACCAGCAAGCTGCTCCTTCTGAAACCCTCTATTTCACTACAACCATCTAGAAGCGAAGCCCAGAGCATAAGGTGCTGCAGACAATGCTTAGCCCTCCTGGAAAAGGAAAGGGGAGAGGATGAAACAAGGCCACAGAATCTTTCTTCCTGTAAAGAGCTGCTGTGTTTCTAAAGCTCCTGCCCTTATGCTCTTAAGTTCTATATGGAAGTTGGCAGAGACAGCATCAGGGACCGGTTGGCTTCCTTGCCCTCACCCCTTGCTCTGCATCTTCATCTCAACAGGCTCAAAACAACCAAGAACCTCCTAGATGAATCACTGCTTACTGGCTTGGCATGAGGTTGCCCCAGTGAGGATGAGAAATGTCCCTGCCCTAAGGTGCTTTTGTGCCAGGATGAAGACAGCAGCTGAGATGCTGCTTCAAGTGCTGCTCCTGATAGGGCTCTTCAGCATCTTCTGTGCCCTGGAAAAGGATCTCAGCAATTTCCTGATTTACACTCTGCTTGCTCCAAATGGTATTTAAGGTCCAGGATCAGCCCAGGATGTTTTCCTGCATTTATAAGGAGTTACTTAAAAAAAGCAATAAAGGGCCAAATTCACCTCAATCCTGAAGAACATTTTCACAACACTGATGTGGTCAAGCCCCGAGAGGTACCCTTTGTTAGCTCCCTAATGGAAGCAGGTCATTGAAGAAGTGTCTCCTGGGCGGTTTGGTGTCATAACTTGAAGCTATGAGAATAAGAACAGCAATTAGGCCTTTTTCTTGTTCAACTGCCAGCACAAATTAACCTAAGTCTGTCCTTTCATTTTGGCTGCCTTCCAGAATCTGCCACAGTAGCATTACCTAAAGGCTATTTTCAGAAATACTCAGAACTGGCATCTTCTAAACCACCCAGTTGCAGCCTTAGCTACAAGCACAAACCAGCTCCTTCTGCTAGATGTACCGAAGCAGAATCACCCAGCCCCTGGGTGTTACTAGCACGTGACTCCAGCCAAGCAGGAACTTTTCAAAGCAAGCCTTCAACTAAAACCTGACAAAAGGCACTTAGAAAATAAATGACTGCCCACTCCTGGACTGTGCTGAGGATTGCGGGGACAATGCAACCTAAAGATGAAATGGTTAGTGGGACAGGGTCTCATGCTTGTGCAGGAAGCCGCTGTCATACTGGGAATTCATGCGGCACACAG
The DNA here is from genome assembly GCA_013401355.1 of Ceyx cyanopectus. Taxonomy (NCBI): domain Eukaryota; kingdom Metazoa; phylum Chordata; class Aves; order Coraciiformes; family Alcedinidae; genus Ceyx; species Ceyx cyanopectus. Next base: position 61,353 of record VYZU01018447.1, on the reverse strand, counting down.
TGACCCTTTTCTAGAAACTGTAGCTGGCATGAGAGCAGGAGCCAAGCAGAAGTTTATAGTGTTGGCCCGAATAAAATTTTTTTATCTAGAGGATAAAAAAAAAAGAGCTCTAATGAGAGGGTTAGTTAAAAACTTGTCCCTTCTTAGTTATCTTCTGGGTAGCCTTGGGAAAGTTACTTTATAATCTTGCACATCTAGACCCACTTATATCATGAGTTTTAACTGGGTTTGGACTTGTGTCCAAAATGTCTGGATGGGGTCTAAAATAAAGCTGAGCTCAACCCAGCTATCAAAGGTCATTTCCAAGAGCTGTGATGCTTCCCGCTGCGTGAACCAGTTTTGTGGTTTTGAGCACTCATGATGTTATCACACTTGGCACTTCCTTGCAGTGAAGAGGTAAATATAGAGTTACTGTCAAGGGGAAACACAGCTCCCCGAGGTGAAGGAGGCAGGACCTTCATGTCGTGTCTCCATTTCTAGTTAAGCTAGCCATGAAATGTTGGTCACTTCTCGGTGCAGTGCATGGTGCTTTCCAGACAAGGGCCTTGCGGGGTTATAATTCTGTGACTGGAAGAGATCAGACAAAAAGCAGAGAAATGTGAAAAGAAACCTGCTACAAGCTTTTGAGTCCCCATCTGTCCAGCTAACACTTGTCTCTTCCACCAAAGAAACATGAGCTGAGGAACAGAGAGTTTACGAACTCTGGTTAATAATTAAACTATTATGATGATAACTGGCCACACCATGGAATGCTTCAAAGTATATTCCTGCCTGACAAGAGGACCTCCAGACTGCAGCCCACAGATGGAGGACCCAAGGTCTTCCTCATCTTAGTGACTCTTCCTTAGACCCTGTACATGGTAAGGGAAGGAGGTGGGCTCATGCCTGTGACTGGGTGTTGCTGACTCATATATCTTTACCAAGCACCAGAATTTGAAGCAAATATAAATTTGAGATAAAAAACTACAGACACTGAACCATAAGCACATAAAGAAAGGAAAAACTCCAAATAAACATGAAAAATCTGTGCAGAAAAGGGAAAAAAGAGAAACAATATTTTTGCAGCCGGGGGGAGCACTTTGATGGAGCTACCAACCACAACTATAGAAGGAGACCGAGCTAGAGGAACCTCATTGTGCCGAGCACCAGCTGAGGGTTGCAGGAGGGCTTGAGCAACCCACAGAGCAGGACAGCAAACCAGAGGCTTCATCAAAGCAACCAGGAAAAATAAAGGTAAGGATTTTTTTTCTCTGTTGTACATGTTTCTGTTATTATCAAGTAAATAGCAGTGGTGGTTTTGTTTTCTAGCAAAGCTTGTGCTGTGATTGGGGCTATCATGTCAATTCTTGAAGTATAAAACTGGAGAGGGTCAAGGCAGTATGAGACACATGCTTCTGCTGCTTGCATATCTGGGGAATCAGGAAAACATGCAGACGTAATTATCTCATTGGAATAAGTTGCACTATAAACCAAAGTCCAGGTCTCTTACAGTTCTCGATGCCAAAAGGAGCCTTTCCAGAACAGTCGGCAGCTGCAAGGCCCAGCTCCTGAGCATGAGTTCAGAGCTGACCACAGAGTTCTTCCTGTCTCTGTGTGTAGTATCCTCAAGGTTGTGAGGAGCATAGACTTTCTAAGGCAAGCCTTAACTGGTCCAGCAGCCACCACAGCACACCTGGAGACACTGGTACTGGCAGGTGTGCTGGGAAGGGGTTGTGTTCGCTGCTGATGCACTTGTATTGAGAAGCTGCTCTTATAGCTCTTGTTAGTAAGTTGTTCCTTCAAGTACATTGAGAGCTACAACTCATTTAAAAAGTGTAGCTTACCCCTTTAAGGGTAACAGAGTTATTGATCTCTATATAGTTAACCCTGTCCGCTCTGCATGCACATAGTGCTTCATAACCTTGGAAAAAAAGACTTGTAACCTTCACATTGAGATTGTTTTGTCCTTGCTGACAGAGACCTGCACAATGCCAAAGGAAGCCAGAAGTTCTAGCAATGGAAATCTCCCTCTTAATATGCCAACATTGTAACTGATGGTTACAGACAGGAAAGGGTGGGGTGAAACACAATATGCGTTCCTAAAGGAGAGATGCCAGAGCCAGCCATGTCTTATGCTGACATGCTACAAAAGCATGGGCAAAAGACAAAAGCTACTTCTTGTGGCTGCAAGTAAGAATTCAATTTCCATTGTGCAGTGATGTAGAAATAATACCTTTTAATTAAAGCTTCTGTAGCATGTCCTCAAGAACTGTAATTGCCTCCCCTGTATTCAGGCAACTGGGACACTTTGATTGCTTTGGGGTAATTCTTTGGCCAATAATCCAATAGAGCGTGGCGTCTTTATCACGTTTTCTGGCTAACTGACTCTCAAAGAGCTCTGAGTTTCCCTGCACTCTTTGTTATCAAACACCTTGCACAGTTTCTTTTCTCTACCTTTCTCTCCCTCCTTTTCAAAAAGAAATAGATTAAAGCACTATTAAGGGCCTGCAGACGCACTAAGCCTTGAAACCCATTTGCTTGTCCCTGTAATTTGAAGGAACATCGGAAGCTGAAGCTTAAGAAGGTAACAGAGCAGAGCTCATATGGCCTCCAAAGTCTTTTCATCTTAATTCTCCATCCCCTCAGTTGCTACAGCTGCCCTTTCACTACCTTCTTCTGCCTTATCTGTGAAGGATTTTACCTGTGCTCCATGGGGTGAAATGTACCTTTGTGAATCTAGATACTGCTTTTCTATTAAGGATCAAGTTTTTCACATTTTTTACTAATTCATTCTGTTGGTAGAAAAGCTCAAATGCAAAGTAACAGGGCACTACAGAATCAGTCAGTATTTTAAAAGGCAATTTTAATTTTATTTTTTTTTTTCTGGCTGTGTACACAGTGTGGTCGGGACCTTATGCAAAGCACCAGCGACCTCAAAATCACATCCTGTCATGGGATGATTTACCTTCAGCTCACATTTCACATCACAGCCATCACAAGTCTTGGGTGATTTTTGGAATGTACCAAGAGACCAATGGCTCTTAAGTTGCACATTGTCAGCAGTTCTTCCCCCAGATACTCTCATGCCAAGGAAACAAAACTAACCCATACTTTGGGATCATTGGGATATCTGTTAGCTTTAGTTTCCTGGCTTGTAATTCATAAGGTTTTGCCAGGACCTGCTCCCCAGGTCACACCAAACTGTAGTGAAAGGCCAGGAAATTCAAATCAGCACAATCAAATTTAAGGTAAATGCCTTAGGTTTGTTTATCTCTCTCCCTCCCCACACCCTTCCTCACACACTGCTCCTCACCACACTTGTGCTCTAGACCCTTACCCAGCTCCATTGCCCTTCGCTGGCCACACTCCAGCCCCTCAATGTCCTTCTGGGAGGGAGAGGTGTGCCCGAAACTGAACCCAGGATTCAATGTGCTGCCTCCTCAGTGCTTGTATCTCAGGAAGGGTGTGAGGAAAAACTAATTCTTCTATTCATAAGAATCTTCACATACAACTCTACAAATATTCAAGCCTATATTTCACCATACTTAAGACTATTTAGGGTTCAGTGATGGTGTTTTACAGATACAAACTCTCAATAGGCTGTAAGCAGCTTGGAAATAATCACCATACCACTGGGGTCCGGAACTGTTGTTAGTCGTGATTAATTGTGTGGCAGTGATGAACTGGGGACTCTTTCCTTCACCTGCCTTGAGAGCAGAGTTCAGCTGTGACTTTTAGGCTCTGTTTCTTTTCCCCTCTTACTCCTGGTGCCCCAGGAGCTTTATCAGAGGGTGATGCTGGATATTGGGAAGTGGTTAATAACTGTGGCAGTTGTGAGAAATGGCAATTCCCCAGGGAAGTTGAGCTGTGGCGTTGTCAAGTTACCATTACAGAGCTAGTCCTTGCATTTAGGCCAGTTTTATCTGATTTATCTGAAATGTTATACTTTGTCCTTTCTAAAAGTCACAGGTCTAAGCTGATAGCTGAATAGCATCGCAACTATTTATATAGGGTCGAGAATTCCTAATCCCATATAAAGACATTTTGCTATTTCACTTGAGTAGGAGAATGCAAAGCTTTGTATATTAAAAAAACTTAATTTCTTTCTGTTCCACAACTGGTTTTGTCCCTCTAAGTATCTAAAGGAATCATTTAGCCTTGCAAACATCAGAAATTAAGGGAAAAAACAGATTATGTTCTACATTGTAGGGGTATAACATTATATGCAGTAAGGCAGCAGATTTTAGGCTCTATTTTGGAAGAGAAGACCAAGGACTGGCATTAAGTCAGTCAACTTTAGCATGCCCCATTTTGTTTGCATGTTGTTTATTCACTTCATGTCCTAGACCGAGCTGCCCTCCCCTCCCAATGACTTGATGTGACTTGTTGGGACAAGGACCAGCCACCCTGTGTCATGATGCTGTGCTGTGATAAACCAGCGTGGGATGATAGCTAATGAAACAATGAATCTGGTAGTCACTTGGATTTTAGAGACTCAGGATTTCTATGACAAACTTAAGGTCTTGTGGATGAACAGAAATGCTGGAGCTGGCCGAATGTGGGCCAGCTCAGAAGCCATTCTGGATCTACAATAAATGTAGTTCCTCTGCTTCTAGACCCAAGCACGGAGGGTCTGTGCTCAAGTAAAAGCACTGGATTGAGGCCACACTGGCTCAGCGTTTCTTTGCTGATCTGCTGTTTTCTAATACATGTGCCACAAGCGAAGGTTAAGTAATTTCCTCCACTGCAGGCAGCAGAAATACTAATCTTAGGATCCTGCCTTCACCTGGATCTAAAAGGCTAAGCTGAAATCCTGAAAATTCCTGTTTAAAGTTCTATTGCATAATTAAAGGTTATAAAAATGTATGTAAGATTAAACTGGAAAAATGTACATAAGATGAAATTTGAAGCTCTGTCTCCGTTATCATGCTTCAAAAAAATCAAACCAGATCAGCAAACTACTTAACTATGAGCTATGGATTCAACATGATCTGAACTGCTGGCATTAATATTGATTAATATGGTGGTGAAAAGGCAGATGCTTTGTTGGCCTCTAGCCATAGTGGGCTGTGCAGAAGGAGGTGAAAATGGAATGGAAAGATAAAGCTGTTAGCACTTCACCAGAGAAGGTGGTGCCACCTGACCATCATCACTTAGCTTACTAAAACTTACCCTGGGCACTGAGAGTGGAGTTGTGCAGTTTGCTGCTGTTTCTCCTTACTTGGATGATTAGGAAATCTTCCCTTTCCAAGAGTAAGGAGACAGAACAAATGGAAACAACCTCATTCTGTGTTACATAACCTAAGCTATGCCAGGCCTTAAAAACATGATGCAAGTAAGATTTTTATTTGTTAGACTTGTTATGATGTTTATAAAAGATAATTGACTTTGGTTGGGGGGGGGAGGATTAAACTCTGAAGAGGCCTCCCCAGTAAAGGAACAGCAGAAGAGCAAAGGCTTGATGTCAGGGAGAAGAGATTAAGAATTTGAGCTCAGGAGCACAAATTCCAATGATGTAGACAGTCCTGGTTGATGACAAACTGGTAGAAAATGAGAAGCCTTGTCAGGAGAAATGCTGCTGCTTCTTGGAGCATCCCTTATCTGTCAGCATGGAATGCAATGGGAAGAAACCCCCTGTAATCTTTATTAGTAATTGTGAAATGAGTTGACTTGACACCCCTCCCTTGTTTTTGCTGTTACTGTATTTTTTTTCTTCTGCCATTCTCCACATTCTTCTAAAGGAGTCAATACAAAGGAGATTCTTTCTGAAATAATTTTCTGAATTTTGGAAATAAAGATTTTCTTGGTGAACTTTTTTGATTATTGGGGGCAGGGGGAAGTGTGTCAAACGTGACCTGGTGCCAGAAGTTCTAAAAGGCAAAGAACTATAAACCTGTCAAACCTTTTATCATCCCACAATGTGCTAAAATAATGTAGTTTTCCTCTAATTGATATAGCTATTTTTTTTTAAAATAAAGTTATCCCAACAGATTATACTGGAAGGGTAGTGGAAAGGAACATTCAACACTTTCCAGAATAGGAGCTGAAATGACCATGGGAATAGCAAAAGCCACCCTCAAACTCACTTCTGATAGCCCACTATGTTGTAATAAAAATCAATTGTGTAACACAAAGCTAATGAGATAAGACTTATTTTCAGAACCAAACTATGGGTTTTAACATGAACTCATTGTATTGCATCACTTGCAACAGCAAAACACCTCTGAGATGTCCCGTGGTACCACATGCCCTCAAATTTTTATAGACCAACTGGTTTTATCTGGAGAAACTCCAAACCCTCTAGACTCCCACTTTAGCCAATTAAATAATATAAATACATAATGTAATAAAATGCCAGGTATCTCTTTGGGTATTCATCCAGTTGCAACCAAATTTGAGGCATTGGTGCCAGTGGGGGAAGATTCTTTGTAAGACAGAAATAAACTTGGCCTTAAGTTTGTAGGAATTTAGTTCCTGTAAATCTGAAGTCCTGTATTTACAGGAAGGAAATAAAGAACAGAGCTAATAGGACAATTACAGGGACATTAAGTGAGCAGTCACACCAACTTTATTAGATAATTTAATTTTGAGTTGTTGAAACTAGTTCTGCACATAACTAAGCAGGAAGAATTGCTCAAGAGAAGCACTAACAAGACTGCTTTTACATGAGACAAATACCTGATTTTTAACTACATATCTGCAACTGGTGGGGGAAAACCAAAGGTATTATTGAATATAATAAGATGGCTTCCAGTCCACTGATAAAACTGATTGGTTACATCTACCAGGACATGGGGTGTTTTGGGGATGCTGGGAGTTGTAGGCACCAGAATTATGGTACAGTTCTTAAAGTAAACATACTGCCTGCTGCTGATAATTTATAGTAACAATACTGGAAATAATTCTGTAGAACTAGAAAAGTGTTAGTGTGGTGCCAGTAACCCAAGGTAGATGATCTAGATTGATCCTGGGTGAGAAAAAAAATTGGGAATTGGCAAATGTGAAACACAGAGGAGTTGGAATACAGTTAATCGCCATTTGATGTGCTTCTGTTGAAAACAGATGTTGTCAAACAAATCTGATAATTTACCAAACTTCAGTTTGAAAGACTATAAATCCAGTTTCAAGGATGCAACAACACCTATAAAGAATCTGGTTTTGAATGCCAGTTACATGGATTAAGAATTGTCTGCTGTCACAAATACCATTTGGAGGCTTTGTAGTCAAATTGGCACATTTCCTTGTGTTGCCTCTGAGTAAATACACAATTATTGACATTGATGAATGATGTAGTGGCTGCCAGGGCAGGTAACTGTAAAGCCAGGATAAGAGCAATCGAGCTGCAGGTCCTTAAAATAAAACTGTTATTAATGCCAAGTTCAACACAGTACTAAACATCTGTGAAGAACAGTCTCCAAATTGAAACTGATCGCCAGAGATGGACGCCAGGGTTCAGTTCTATACATGTAACTCAGAATGAGTCCCTGACTTACGTCCCCTTGCCTCGTGAATCGAGGCTCACAGGCTAAATCTTCTTTTAAAGTTGTTTGTTGTGCAATTATTATGATAAAAGCCATTGCTTGTTGGTGTTTAGTTATGGAGATAACTATTACACCTCTAATTTCACAGCGAAACCTTACTAAATGAGAAGCTATTACTGTGATTTACTGTGGCATTAAAATTTTCTACACTTTACCACACCTCTCATTTAATTAAATAAGGGCAGTAAAAAGGTGTGCAATTTCTCTTTTTATTCTTTTTTTGAAAGACAACTGTCAGATACTGAAGGGAGCAAGACTTAGTGTGTCTTTATTAAGCACACATTTACGTTGAACATAAACACGCTGACTTTCCAGCTTTACTGTTGATTACCCAACAAGAATAAATGGAATGAATTAAAAAAATAATAATTCATGAACTGAGAATTCACGAACTGCAGCTAGCACTTCCAATTTTTTATTATTCAAATATTTTATTATTATTTTTATTACTAATGTACAAACCAATAGCTTGTGTCACAAGCTCACACTATTCAGGGATTGTTTGTTTTTACTCAGTGCATGGATTTGCCATTAATGTTTTCACTGAACCTGTCAAGTGACATTGTTTTCATCAAATCTAGATCTTATTTTCCCTTTTCAAGCAGTTTGTGCCCAGCTGACTTCCCTTTACAAAGCTCAGACTATCAGAAGATGCTGCCAAATGAGGATTTCTACCCTTAAATAAGAGACAGTCATTCTAAATGTTTTGATGTGAGGGTGGATAATTGTACCTGATGCTTGACACACCTCTTTTGAAGTCTTTAATGTAGAATCCACAGCCAGTATTTACTAAGCCCTTCCTGATTCATTTTGGCCCAAGTCCTTACTATGGACCCATATGCTATGATATGATTCATCATTTCCTGTGATAGTGGTTCTGATTTCTAGTTTTCAATTCAAGGGAGATGACGTTCAATGAAAGTTGAGCTCAAAAATAATTTTATTTAATTACCTGGTTTGATTTTTATTTTGTTTCCTCCTATTCCATCTGTGCTGATCTTTAAGTTCTATTAATGATATGGAACTGGTGAAAAGTTCAAGAGTTGTTTGCAAAAATGTTAACTATGGAGCACATAAAAATCTGAGGATTAGCAATATTCTAACAAACACTACGAAAGTCTTGCCTGAATAATACTGAGAAAATAATCATACTCTTTTCAGTCTGTGTTTGATTGTGGATGCCTGTGCTATAAAACAAGAAAAGAAAAAAAATCAGGTTTTTCTAGGCTCGTTATTGTAGGATTCACTAATGTATCAAAAAGTCCAGTCTGTACATTTGAAAACAATGGGTAGTGTGGTTCAGAGTTCTGGCTTTTAAACTTTGTCATTTTGTGTATTTGGTCATAATAAGGGAAAAAAAAAGAAAAAGCTTTCATTAATAACTTTAAGAACCTGGAAAGCATTGAGTGCCAAGTGGATGTTGAAATCCTTGAGTCCAGTCACTCATGCTCTTCTTTAAGGCTGCTCTAAATAGCTCTTCTCCATTCATTACCTAGCTCAGATTACATCAAAGCACAATGCAAAGGCCAGGGGAACATCACGATTTCACCCAGATTTTCTAGCATCTGTACTACTTTTTTTTTTCCACAGGTGTTGCTATAAAGGCAAAAAAGGCTCTGACCTTGAGGTCAAAGCACAAGGCGCTTAGGTGTTGGTAGAACAGAAGGAGCTTAAAATAACTGTGATCTGCACAGATGGGCCTAAGATGACCATAGTGCAGGTATTTCAAACTGTATTTGGAAAAAGAGACATATCTGTGCCAAATACATCTCTCTATTCTTTGTTGCTAATTTAAAATATCCCCCTGCCCCAAGTATCTTTCCCAATAATCATAGGAATGATTTAATCAGTTACCCAAGGAAAAAAAAGAAACCCTATTTTTACACCATAGTTTACTAGCCCCAAGCTTTGCTGAAGATGACACACAGAAAAAGTATCTAGGATCTTTCCAAATCACTCCTAGGATANTGTGTTGCCTCTGAGTAAATACACAATTATTGACATTGATGAATGATGTAGTGGCTGCCAGGGCAGGTAACTGTAAAGCCAGGATAAGAGCAATCGAGCTGCAGGTCCTTAAAATAAAACTGTTATTAATGCCAAGTTCAACACAGTACTAAACATCTGTGAAGAACAGTCTCCAAATTGAAACTGATCGCCAGAGATGGACGCCAGGGTTCAGTTCTATACATGTAACTCAGAATGAGTCCCTGACTTACGTCCCCTTGCCTCGTGAATCGAGGCTCACAGGCTAAATCTTCTTTTAAAGTTGTTTGTTGTGCAATTATTATGATAAAAGCCATTGCTTGTTGGTGTTTAGTTATGGAGATAACTATTACACCTCTAATTTCACAGCGAAATCTTACTAAATGAGAAGCTATTACTGTGATTTACTGTGGCATTAAAATTTTCTACACTTTACCACACCTCTCATTTAATTAAATAAGGGCAGTAAAAAGGTGTGCAATTTCTCTTTTTATTCTTTTTTTGAAAGACAACTGTCAGATACTGAAGGGAGCAAGACTTAGTGTGTCTTTATTAAGCACACATTTACGTTGAACATAAACACGCTGACTTTCCAGCTTTACTGTTGATTACCCAACAAGAATAAATGGAATGAATTAAAAAAATAATAATTCATGAACTGAGAATTCACGAACTGCAGCTAGCACTTCCAATTTTTTATTATTCAAATATTTTATTATTATTTTTATTACTAATGTACAAACCAATAGCTTGTGTCACAAGCTCACACTATTCAGGGATTGTTTGTTTTTACTCAGTGCATGGATTTGCCATTAATGTTTTCACTGAACCTGTCAAGTGACATTGTTTTCATCAAATCTAGATCTTATTTTCCCTTTTCAAGCAGTTTGTGCCCAGCTGACTTCCCTTTACAAAGCTCAGACTATCAGAAGATGCTGCCAAATGAGGATTTCTACCCTTAAATAAGAGACAGTCATTCTAAATGTTTTGATGTGAGGGTGGATAATTGTACCTGATGCTTGACACACCTCTTTTGAAGTCTTTAATGTAGAATCCACAGCCAGTATTTACTAAGCCCTTCCTGATTCATTTTGGCCCAAGTCCTTACTATGGACCCATATGCTATGATATGATTCATCATTTCCTGTGATAGTGGTTCTGATTTCTAGTTTTCAATTCAAGGGAGATGACGTTCAATGAAAGTTGAGCTCAAAAATAATTTTATTTAATTACCTGGTTTGATTTTTATTTTGTTTCCTCCTATTCCATCTGTGCTGATCTTTAAGTTCTATTAATGATATGGAACTGGTGAAAAGTTCAAGAGTTGTTTGCAAAAATGTTAACTATGGAGCACATAAAAATCTGAGGATTAGCAATATTCTAACAAACACTACGAAAGTCTTGCCTGAATAATACTGAGAAAATAATCATACTCTTTTCAGTCTGTGTTTGATTGTGGATGCCTGTGCTATAAAACAAGAAAAGAAAAAAAATCAGGTTTTTCTAGGCTCGTTATTGTAGGATTCACTAATGTATCAAAAAGTCCAGTCTGTACATTTGAAAACAATGGGTAGTGTGGTTCAGAGTTCTGGCTTTTAAACTTTGTCATTTTGTGTATTTGGTCATAATAAGGGAAAAAAAAAGAAAAAGCTTTCATTAATAACTTTAAGAACCTGGAAAGCATTGAGTGCCAAGTGGATGTTGAAATCCTTGAGTCCAGTCACTCATGCTCTTCTTTAAGGCTGCTCTAAATAGCTCTTCTCCATTCATTACCTAGCTCAGATTACATCAAAGCACAATGCAAAGGCCAGGGGAACATCACGATTTCACCCAGATTTTCTAGCATCTGTACTACTTTTTTTTTTCCACAGGTGTTGCTATAAAGGCAAAAAAGGCTCTGACCTTGAGGTCAAAGCACAAGGCGCTTAGGTGTTGGTAGAACAGAAGGAGCTTAAAATAACTGTGATCTGCACAGATGGGCCTAAGATGACCATAGTGCAGGTATTTCAAACTGTATTTGGAAAAAGAGACATATCTGTGCCAAATACATCTCTCTATTCTTTGTTGCTAATTTAAAATATCCCCCTGCCCCAAGTATCTTTCCCAATAATCATAGGAATGATTTAATCAGTTACCCAAGGAAAAAAAAGAAACCCTATTTTTACACCATAGTTTACTAGCCCCAAGCTTTGCTGAAGATGACACACAGAAAAAGTATCTAGGATCTTTCCAAATCACTCCTAGGATAAACCCCTTTCTCACTGTACAAATTTCATTTGGCACAGGCAGCAAAAAAACCCCAAACGTACTCCGTAAAGATGTAGTTGGTTAACAATCTGAGCCATGGGTAATATCCTGATTTAAAACCTCCAAAGTAACTTGCATAATTCTTCTGAATTATTTCAGTACCCTGCAGTCTCTGAAGATGTTACAACATATCTTTCTTTTGACTCAGCAATTGACCTTACTCCCTCATCTGCTGACAGTGTCTCTTGCAAAGAAAGNTGAACATAAACACGCTGACTTTCCAGCTTTACTGTTGATTACCCAACAAGAATAAATGGAATGAATTAAAAAAATAATAATTCATGAACTGAGAATTCACGAACTGCAGCTAGCACTTCCAATTTTTTATTATTCAAATATTTTATTATTATTTTTATTACTAATGTACAAACCAATAGCTTGTGTCACAAGCTCACACTATTCAGGGATTGTTTGTTTTTACTCAGTGCATGGATTTGCCATTAATGTTTTCACTGAACCTGTCAAGTGACATTGTTTTCATCAAATCTAGATCTTATTTTCCCTTTTCAAGCAGTTTGTGCCCAGCTGACTTCCCTTTACAAAGCTCAGACTATCAGAAGATGCTGCCAAATGAGGATTTCTACCCTTAAATAAGAGACAGTCATTCTAAATGTTTTGATGTGAGGGTGGATAATTGTACCTGATGCTTGACACACCTCTTTTGAAGTCTTTAATGTAGAATCCACAGCCAGTATTTACTAAGCCCTTCCTGATTCATTTTGGCCCAAGTCCTTACTATGGACCCATATGCTATGATATGATTCATCATTTCCTGTGATAGTGGTTCTGATTTCTAGTTTTCAATTCAAGGGAGATGACGTTCAATGAAAGTTGAGCTCAAAAATAATTTTATTTAATTACCTGGTTTGATTTTTATTTTGTTTCCTCCTATTCCATCTGTGCTGATCTTTAAGTTCTATTAATGATATGGAACTGGTGAAAAGTTCAAGAGTTGTTTGCAAAAATGTTAACTATGGAGCACATAAAAATCTGAGGATTAGCAATATTCTAACAAACACTACGAAAGTCTTGCCTGAATAATACTGAGAAAATAATCATACTCTTTTCAGTCTGTGTTTGATTGTGGATGCCTGTGCTATAAAACAAGAAAAGAAAAAAAATCAGGTTTTNGAAACTAAAATTTTTCTTGCTAAGTTTGAGAAGTAATTTAAAAAACACTTTTGAAGTCTTATCTTGTGGCTAGTTCACATCATTTTCTCCTAATATAGATTCCTTCCTCCTTTTAACATAAATTCAATATTCTTATGAGTAGAGTCCTATTAAGGACTCCATTCACTGCCGTTTAATTTTCAGTAACCCAAGAAATATTCACCAGCATTATCACTGCAGTCCACCAAATCCAGCTGCAAATGAATGAATCAACACCGTTCAGAGAGAACCCCAGTGTCCTACCTTAAATAGAGTTTTATCAATTTATTCTGTATTTTATCATCTCTCATATCTGAGTATAACATTACATCTATGTTTAATCAGAAAACTAAATTACCATGTTAATAGATTGAGATATTATATCTGAGAGTGTGCAAAGATAAAAGCAATGAGCAGCTCTTTTAGTTCCATTTTAGATCCATGCAACTAATTTTGGATCATTAAAAACTGAAGGGATCAATTACAACCAGTAGAGTCAGTATGTGATAATTTATGAAAATGCTATGAAATATACAGGGCAGATGGGAAGATGAGTTAATAATTGACCATACACTATAAAGTATCAGTTCAAGCCTTGCAGATCTACATTTTTAAATCAAATACTTTGGAAAAATAAAATTATTTCCCATTTTCATTATAGTTCATTCATTACAAAAGAAACAATCTCAAATTACGGTAAATACACTGTTACCTCACTGAAACACTATGATTTTCTTTATATATCCATCACTGGCAATCACAGAAAATAGAAACAATCATTTGAGAGAGCTTACCATAAAAAATGTCCTAAAGCATTAATATAATATTTGTATTTTTACTGGAAATCAGAACATCATCTCTTGAGACTTCTTACCTGTATCCATTACAACAATCAATCTGCTTCATGTCCAAATGAAGAAACAGAAAGGTTGATATACAAGACCTGAATAGGCCTGGAGAAAAAAAAAATAAAAAATGTGTAAAGCCAAAGTTTGTGACATAACGACCTCCAAGCATCTAAGAAAATATTTTACACTTTTTGGTCAGTCTGGTACCTCCTCTTAGTGTTAACAACACCACTTCTGTTATCACAAACAGTTATTTTTTCAATTTGAATTCTATGTTTATATTAAATGGTAGAAAATGTTCGTGTGAATAAGCAAGGGGTAAACTCTTAGCTTGTCTATGATCTCAGTGAAAATTTGACATTTGCTCAGAGGTGGGATTGACATACGAGCTAAGATGAAGTCCTCATATTCCCATGTCTTTCTCCCATGCAACATTCGTGTCTTGAGACAAAATACAAAATACCTTCCTCACTTCTTTCTTTAGTTCTTCTCTTTAGTTATTCTTTATCAGTGATGATGAGCGTTCATCATGAAAAAAATCTGACCACAGGTATTTATTCTTATGAATTTTCAATCATTAAGCCACATTTTATCAACAATTTCTGTGCATTCAAGCGTTAGGAGATGTGTTGATTGAAGTGTTATGTTTGGCATCTTGATAGTGCACTGAAAAACAGGAGGTATCTACCAATTTAGGCTGAGAGAGTTGAGGGTGTTCAGCCTGGGGAAAAGAAGGCTCCAGGGATACCTTCTTGGGGCATTTCAGGACTTCAAGGGGCCTGTCAGAAAGATGGGGACAGACTTTTGAGCAGGGCCAAAACGATGATTTGAAAGGAGCAAGGCCAAGGTGATGATTTGAAACTACAAGAAGGGTATTTAGACTGGAGAGAAGGAAGAGATTTTTGCACTGAGGGTGGTGATACCCTGAACCAGGTTGCCCAGAGAGGTGTTTGGTGACTCATCCCTGGCATCATAGCAGGTGAGGTTGGCTGGGGTCTGAGAAACCTGCCCTAGTTGCAGATGTCCCTGCTCCATGCAGAGGGGTGTGACTCAATGACTTTTAAAAGTCTCTTCCAACAAAAACCAGCTTACGATTCAGTGAGTTTTTCATTAAAGCTCTAAGACTAAGGCAAGCTTTATCAGGCCGTAGGGGACTCTGTCAGTGCTTCTTGTTCCGGTAAGAGTAGAACAGAGACACTTCTTCAAGCTGAGTCAATTTGACTCATCATCTCCTATCTCTGAACACCACTATGTGATGTATAAGTAGGCTCATAGCTGCTACACCTGCAGTCTCACTTTCTAACAGTGTCTTTACTGGACTGTTACTCTAGCTAGCAGAATAGATTTGTTGCTGGCACTTGGCTCTCCCGCATCAACCTGTATTCCCTCAACAAACTAATGAGGTCACTTTCATTNTGAAATGCTGCAGCACAGAAGACAAAACACTTGCAAACATGTTCTGTACTAAAGCAAACTCTTGACACACCCATTCAAAAGTGAGCTACAGAAGAGTTTTAAACAGAAATCTGTTTAAGTTTCATGATAGCTGAGTACTCAACTCCCAGAGGCTCTTATAACCCCCTCCACTGTACCTCCCCCTTCCAAATAAGCAGCTTTGCTATTACCTGTTCTGTGCTTNTGTTTTTTCTCTTACATGCACATAGACAGAGGAGACTTACTAAGGATGTTACTTTGAATTCACATGCAGCTCATTGCATATGCAGAAAGAAGAGGGCTTGTTACACAGCTTAAAGAGACAATAAAATAATACTAATCCTTATAATGCTCCTCTGGTCAGTGTGGGAATTGCATTAATATTCTAAGAAACTCCTGAAATTCTGGCCTGAGTAAAATAGCACTTTGTCAAAAAAAACCCCTAAAAAACAGGAGGAAAACCAGAGCATACATATATGTATATATATATCCATGTATGCATGACAGATANTGCTCGCTGCTGAGAACAGAAAAATTCATCTCAGAGTTACAGAGAAAGTTTAAGCTTGAGAATGAGCTCTGTGGTACAGTGCTGCTCTGTCTTCCCTACCTTCCGTTGCCTTGATCATGTAGCCCTTCTCTTCATTGGGAGGTACTTCAAGAAGCTGCATGACCCTGTCCAGCAAACCATGGATGATCTCAAACCCCGGGCTCTTGTTGTAATAAACAGCACAGAAATGCCTGTAGTTTCTTGCACCTACATCTGAAAAAGGAATAAAAACCATGTATGTTATCAGGGAAACTTTACTGTGCTTTCAACCTTGCCTTTTCATCAGTTTTCTTCTGATGTGCTGTGAGGCAATTGTGGCTCAAAGGAGAAATGAGTGTGTGGATTCTCTGACACATCTGTCACAGAATCAGAGGAAATAATGGGATTGCTGTATCTCACAGTCAGAAATGTAGAAAGATACTTCAAACCAAGTATCCTATTGCTTAAGCAGGGAACAGCATTCTTATGGACAAGTATCTTCTTAACTAGGCATATAGTTAAGTCTTAAAGACATTACAAGTAGATCAGCCCAAACCCAAATACTCTGTAAGCATCAGGAAACTTGTAATACTTATAAGAAAGCTAAACATTTATAGAACCCAGATGCAGAATCACTCCCAACACCAAACTGCTAGCCCACAACTTGAAATGAATAGCAACTTGAAGATCTGAATTCATGCAGGTGAATTTAAATCAACTAGTGCTTTTCATGCCCATCTTGGACATCCCTGCAACCAACTGACAAATTCTGCTCTTCATGTGACTGTCCTCTCAAATATATGTCTTGTTTACGTGCTCATAATTTTGTAACAACAACAAAAATTTTAAAAGCCTGTCAAACTAAACAGGAAAACATTTATCAAGTGACTAGAAATAGATTCTAAAGGACTGCAAAATGCAGGAGCAAGAGCCTACCCAAGAGATGAAAGCACAGCTTTTTTGAGCTAAAAGTCACTCAAATCTTCCTGGGAAGCAACTTGACAATACAGCTGCAAGTTCTCACAGCAGGCACTGAAAAGCTCTACTCACCATAGGGGTGCCAAGTCTGCCTTTTGTCACTCAGAATCTTTCTTCCTGTCATATTTTTTTGGCATTTAAATAATGCTGGGAAATTAATCCTGAAGTTAAAATGGGATCACAGAAAAGTAAAGGCTATATAAAAAAATATTAATAATTACAACATTTTATTTCTGGTTGGAGCACAGTGGCTGTTCAGTCCCATCACATATATCTGAAGATACCAGTGAGTAATACAGTTGTGGGTGATTTATTTTTAAACTTATGAGCAGCAGAAAATAAAATGGTTTTCCCTTCCAAAGGACAGCACGTTCCTTGGGCCAGACATTCAGTAGAATACCTGCCTTTTTTTTTTTTCGTGAGTCATTATCCTAGCAGAATTGCTGACGAGTAGCTGAAGTTTGGTATCATTATTCAGATATTGTTGTCTTCAGATCGCTCTTTGTAATGAAAGCATCAGATATAAACAGACAACTGTTTTGATACCTCTCATGTCTAGCTGTAGGAATCCTTGGTAAAGGAAAGGATGCATTTTTACGCTGTGTGATAAAACATACTCCTTAACTGAGCTATATTACAACACAAGAAGTTCATTCACTACAGGCAATAGGAAGGAAAAAAATCAAAACAAAACAAACCCAGAAAGCATTAAGAACTGCAGGCGAAAGCTGGTGGATGTTAGAAATGCTTCAGTTCTTTTTAACTTGCTTAAGAAATCTCTTGTGTCATGCCACGGAACATTTCTATTTTTTTTTTTAATGAGCCTGCCAAGTATGTCAACCTAAATTAAATATATATATGTATTTCTGAGACTTCAAAGCATTTCCTGGGGATGCTGCTGAAAAACAATCCAAAGGATGGGCAGCTGGTTAAGGAATCTGTGAGCCAAAAGAGCACAGAGAAAGATAAAGCCGCGTTGTGTACTGCCCTCCACTGAACTCAAGATGCTGCAGAAAAATGCCTTGCGGAGGGTGGGGTGGCTGGGGAGTGAAAGAGGGCACCTGCTCCTTTAAACCTCTCTCTTAGCTTTCCCCAAAAAACCCAACTATAGAACACTTCCAGGCAGCCTGGAAAAAGGCTTCCAAAGGACGGCAGCAGCTGCGCTTGCAAATGATGGCAATGCGAAACGTGTGCTACCAGGAGGTCGCTGGTCAGAGGTGATTTCCTACCATGGATTAATCCCTTGCATCGTGGAGAGGGAAAGAAAGTTCTGTTAGAACTGGTGGTGTAAAGTGATGATTTAGATGATGAACTGGCGCAAGTCTCCCACCAGAAGTGACTATCTGTGGAGTTACAAATTGACCACAGAAACGTTGTGTTACTGCACCCAAAATTGGCACATTTCCTTCTGCCTCGAGAAGAAAAGTTTCTGCTGGGATTTGGTTCCATTTAGCAGTATTCAATCTGGCACATGTTTAACTGATTTACTGTATCAGACCTTTCTGACAGATAGGTTTGAGCAGAAATACGTTGGGCTCACCTTGCTGAGCACGAGTTCTGCGTAAGGAGATGTTTAATGAAAGACCAGAACGAGGTTTGTTCACACATGAATGACTACAAGATGCCATTTCAACTACAGTTCATGGCAGTACCTTTCTGAGCCATACTTTTTAAATTATTAATTGGAAATCCTGCATGCCGAAACAGTGAAATAATAAAATCAAATTAGTCAGTCTGATGACATAAGCTTTCTGCAGGAAATCTCATTCCATATGTGAGAGGACAACCCCATATTTTGCAGTGTTTGCAGAGTTACCGGTTGTTTTTCTCTCCTCTCCCCTTTCAAAATGCTTATTAGGCATTTAATTTTGGAAGTAAGTTGGGGAAACACGGTAGTTAATCTAAACACAATTTCAGATACTGTTGGCACTCTGCAAGTACTCAGCTGATGAGAGGGCTGCCTGAGAGCACAAGGTACAAAGCTGCTGCCTCAGAGGTCTTTATTTTTCATCTGTTGAAGTGAGTCCCATCAAAATGAAGGCTGCTACAACATCAGCCTTTAGGAAGCTGTTAAATGAAAGTTTTCAAGAGCCACAATTAACACAGATGAGATAAAAGTAGCGAGTTAACTTGAAAATCTGGAAAAAAAAAAAAGAATGTGTTCCTTAGTCCAAATGAAACAGCCCCACTCTGGGTTCTGAAGAATGCTGATGCTGTTCTCCCATCTGTATGGCGTTTTTGGCACTCTAGCTAACTGTGTGCCCAAAGAGGAATGAGCCCCACCACCAAACTCTCTGTATTTAATAATAAAAAAAAAAAAAAGCCAACATGGTTTGCTAAAAGTGCTTATTTTGCTTGGCAAGCCTTTTTTTCCGTGAAAACACAAGAAGTAATCTACAAATTAATCACCAAAGCAATTTATTTCCCATTTTGTTTATGCCTTATATAAACCTTTGTTTTGCAGATCCCAGATACCTTAAGTACAACCACTAAAATTGTGAAACCAGATAATGAAACAACAGGAGCAATTCTGCTGCTGAATTTCAAGTTATATCAGCCTTTTTCACTGGGGCAAACCTTGATTCAGAGATGAAACTCGGTGTACATGCACCTCCTCCCAAAAGTTGTGGCTTGTGTACCCTTTTTCCCTCCAATACGCCACATGAAGAAGCAAATCAGTAAATTATAGACCAATATTTAACATTTATAAATCAATTTTTACAGTTCATGTTACTCTGATACATTTTTCCAGATTAAAAAAAAAAAAAAGTAATTTGAAAGTTTGATCCTGTCAAGTGATACCGGTGCAAAGAAGCCTCAAAACACAGGAAAGGTTTTACTGACGCTTTTGAAAAGTGAACTGGCTGCATTGGTTGTTTCTCATAAAACAATTAAGGTTGCAGAAGAATCCCAAGGCAGCCATGCTTTCTTTGTGTAGTTGGATGAAGTGGAAAAATAAGGAAAATCTTTTTAGAGATGAGAGGGGAAATTTTATACTGTTGAGCTTTATAACTCTTCAGCTTTGTTGTCAGTTTTCCAGGAGATAATTCTGGAGAACATGCAATTTTGTTTATAGATGATGGAGAGATGGAAAAGGGATTCATGTTGAAAAACAGTGACACCAAATCTTTTCTCTGAATTGCAGCTCTCCAGAATGGAACTGTCTGCAAATACAACCTGATGTTCCCAGGCTTGGGACACACTGGTCTTCAGTTGGCCCAGCACTGCACGTCCTTGAGACTGCAGAAGTTCAAGCAGGTTCTAGTGCTCTAACAGCAGCTTGCCTTTAGTATTTATGGCTTTCCAAAGATTGCACCACTTGAAGACATTACGAGCAGGTGGTTTCTCTCATCAGAGAATTGGTGACATTGCATCTTGAATTCTGGGGTCAGTTTTGGGCCACTCTGTCCCACAAGGACACTGAGGGGCTGGAGTGTGTCCAGAGAAGAACAATGGAGCTGGAGAAGGGTATACAGCCAATTCTGATGAGGAGCAGCTGAAGCAGCTGGGGTTGTTCAGTCTGGAGAAAAGGATGCTTAGGGGAGACCTTCTGGCTCTCAACAGCTCCCTGACAGGAGGTTGGAACCAGGTGGGGTTGGGCTCTGGTTCCAAGGAACAAGGGACAGGACAAGAGGAACCAGCTTCAAGTTGGCCCAGGGTAGATTTAGGTTGGATATGAGAAACAATGTTTAGCCCTCATGGGCTGGTCCAGGCTTCCCAGGGCAGTGGTGGAGTCCCTGTGATCCCTGAAGGGGTTTCAAAGCTGTGGAGATGTGGTGCTGAGGGATATGGGTTAGTGGTGCCTTAGCAGTGTTGAGTTAATGTTGGACTCTGTGATCTGAAAGGTCTCTTTCAACCAAACCAATTCTGTGATTCTCTAAGTTACATTTCTGGTAAGAATACAAGGAGAACTAGATTAAGGGCAAGTAAAAATGGGTACAGCAACATAAGCAACTTAAGACTATGTTCTTATTTGGTGTAAAATTGTCTTGTGTTTATCCTGGCAGTCTTGCAGTATCCTCCACAGATTGTTTTAAGAGATATTTAGATACCTAAAATCTTCGCAGTGTACCTACATGCACTTTTGAGAGAGCATTTAATATGGAACCTAATGTCTAGCTACTCTAAAGTCTAACCAACCTCTTACGCCAGTTCCTCTTATGCTAGCATAAAACAAGTAATAACTTTTCTCAGAAAAAGATTTACTGAACTCTTATCATTTGGTACATAAACCTATTTCTATTCTCAAAGATTTCTGAGGAACTTTCTCTTACCTGTATTAGGATCTTTCACTACAATGTCTGATATCTCAAAGAGTTTGAGAGGCAAGGGCATCTTCCGATTAGCACCAATGGTTTTCAGTAGCCCAGGAAGGAGGGTTGTACGTGCCACCTGCAGGACAAACAGCGATGCTACAAGTGAAATAAAAGCTATTAAATGGTCATTTGCTTCACGGTTTGTGTTGGGTTTGTTTTTTTTTTTTTCCTTTTGCTCATTTGTACAAGATTTGAGCGGTAGCCACATGCAAAGACTGGGCTTATCTTTTACACTGAAGCAGCACTGCTTTAGAATTATTTAACTTGAAAATGTCTGTTCTCTGTGTGTTCCTTGTACTGCATTTTCCCAAAGAAAATATAAGTAAACAGGTATCATTTCACAGATGCTTGAAATATAACAACTTGAGAGAGTCCAGAGAACTATGAGGACATGGAAATGTCTGGAACACCTGTCTGATGAGGAAAGGCTTAGAAACCTTGGGCTTTTCAGTCTGGAGAGGAAAAGTCTGAGAGGGGATCTAATTAATGTCTCTAAATACATAAGGGTTGGGTGTCAGGAAGGCAGGGACAACCTCTTTTCACTCGTGCACTGTGGCAGGATGAGGGGCAATGGATTCAAGCTTGATACAGTAAGTTACACCTAAACATGAGGAGGAACTTCTTTACTGCAAGAGTTGTAGAGCATTGGAATAGACTCCGCAGAGAGGTTGTGGATTCTCCTTCTCTGGAGACTTTCAAGACTCGTCTGGATGCATTTCTGAGTGATCTGCTCTAGTTTTGTCCTGCTCTGGCAGGGGGGTTGGACTCGATGATCTCTGGAGGTCCCTTCCAACCCCTACCATGCTGTGATTCTGTGATACATCATCTGTGGCAACACTGCTCTCAAAATTCAACCTGAAGTCTCTCACCTGAAATTCCGTGGTTTTGGGGTTTGCTATGCGCACAGCATTAGTTGCAGAGATATCCATGCCAAGTTTATCTGCAATGTCTTCTTGAGAACACTGAGAGGATGAGACAAAAACCCACCAAGGTCGAGTAGTTAAAATAAGACATTAAGACAGTGATGAAATCTGATCTCAAGAATGAACAGTGCGCTTGTGGCACTTGCTCTGAAGCCCCGTAACAGATGTTCTCATGTGCGACAATTGTAAGGAATATTAAGCCTCAATTTTAAGACTAAGTAGGCAACTGGTTTATCTGCAAATGTTAATTACTAAACTAAAAAAAAGGTAGTTTAAAAGTAAAGCCAAAAAAGGCAAGTGTTTGTTTAGGTTTCTGTCATGGATCGCAATTATCTGTTTCAAAAAGAGGCTCAGATTCTGCCCCCTGACTTGACGTGGGTATTTTATTCTGAAAAAAAAAATTTATAAAGGGGCTGGTACCCCAACTTTCTCATAGTTCATTATTGTTGTCTTCTTTTTTTTTTTTCTTTCCTGAGTTGGATTCTTTTAGAAGCCCTTACTACCCAGGTGTATTTTTCAGCCAGTCAGTAGAGCAATACACAGGCACTTTATCAGGCTCTGAAAATGTCTGTGCACATAGAGAAACAGATGCTACTGATAAGAACCATGCTACATAATTCCAGAATTTATAGCTTTATTAATGTAGTAAATAAACCAATAGCAGCCTAGGCATGTAATTGAGGTTTGCTGCAGTCTCTGCGCTGGCAGCACTTGGAGAAGTGCGATGATAGACCAAATTTCAGGCAAACAAGCAGATGATACCATCTGAAAAAGTGAATTACTGAGTAATAAAAATAAGAAATGTTAACTAAATTCTGACCTTAGGAGGAGAAAAGTGTGGTAAAAGCTTTTCACATGTGTATCTAGGCTCCAGCACGTTCCTGTGAGTTAACTAAATGCATTAGAGCTATGCTGGAGCTCCTTGTGGGAAGCAGCATTGCTGTGTATGAGTAGATTTGGGGGCTCAAATCCAGAAAGAGGCAGAAATACATAAGTGGTGCTTGTCATGTAATGCTGGGCTATGGAATGTCATATCATCAATGATCACAGAGTTGCAGAATCAGCTTGGTATCTAATGCAAGGAACAATACTAAATAGAGACAAACAGAAACAGGGGAATCTCTAAACTGTAGTAATGGCCACCAGAAAATACTACATTTTTATGGGTTTTTTTTCTGGATTATCAAAGTATGATGAATTTAACTTCTGCTGATCGAAGTCTTGAGAGAGATTTGCTGTCTTACAATCTCATCCTATCAAGTCAAAACACTAAACCCAGTGCTTCTGTTTTCACTCCTCTACTTAGAAGGATGTGCCATGTGAACAGTGACTCATTACATTCCTCTGACCTACAAACTCAAAACACATAATGCTGCCTTTTCAAAGCACTAGCAAACAGTCATCTACCAGAACTGTAATGGATAATTCTGGGATATTTACACAGACCATCCCCTGAAGTTCTGGTTGCAGTGCTGTTCCAACACACAGCTAAGGAAAATAGGAAATAGATGTGATATACCAGGGCAAAAGTGAGCGCTTCAGTGAATCCAGCAGCTGCCAAGTCCATTCTCAGAAGTTCTGTAAGCTTATTCAGGGGGAGCTAAAAGGAAACAAAAAAAAGTTTTCAGCTTCAATCTAAGCCCATTTTTCTGTTCTTTCCTGAGGTGATCCTGCCTGCTACGTTAAAATTTACGCTTAAAATTTGTGAAAGCATCAGCCAGCTGCCCTTAGGCTTGCCTCAGGAAACGAATCTCCCAATTATAGATTTAATATGGGCTCCCTTACTTAAACCCTGCCTTTTCTCAAGTACCAGCAATCCCTGATCTGGGACTTACTCCAATCAGTGGGGCATCTGTTTTGTATCCTATCCATGGTAAATACTTCTCAAGGCAAAGCATGTCAAAATATTTAATTCCTAGGTTCTGTTTTCCCCAAAGCCCTTCTGGCATGCACCAGTCCTTTAGTGACAACAGAGCATTCCTTCGAAGGGGCAATCTTACTTGATTAGCTATGGTGTACGTTTTCGGAATAGTCATCTGAATGTTGTTATAACCATAAGCTATTGCTGCGTCTTCTATGATGTCACATGCGTGGATAACATCTGGTCTGGTAGGAGGGATTTCAATCTCTATATTGTTACCGTTCCCTATGACGTCAGATTTCAAACACATCCTAGTCAGCAGCTTTGCAAGGCTTGATGGGGTTTCGCTGGAACAAAAGAGAGTAGGAATATATGACTCTTGCATTAAGTTCAACAAGGGTAAGTGTAGAGTCCTACACCTGGGGGTGAACACCACCATGTACTGGTACAGCTTAGGGGTAGACCCACAGGAAAGCAGCTCCATGAAGAGGGACCTTGGTGTCCTGGTGAACAGCAAGTAATCCATGGGACAGCAATGTGTCTTTGTTGAAGGAAGGCAAATGGTCTCCTGGGGTGCATAAAGTGCATCCAGCAGGTAGAGGTAGCTTCTCCTCCCCCTCTATTCTGCCCTAGTGAGATCACATCTGGAGTACTGTGTTCAGTTCAGGTCTCACGAGTTCAAGAGGGTCAGGGAAATACTAGAGAGAATCCAACTGAGAGCTATGAAGATGATGAAGGGACTGGAACATCTGTTATGAGGAAAGGCTGAGAGCCCTGGGGCTGTTTAGCCTGGAGAAAAAAAAGCCCAAGAGGGGATCTTATTAATGAAAGGACAAGAGGTAGTGGGCTTAAATTAGAGTAGATTTAGACTAGATACCAGGAAGAAGTACTTTACCTTGAGGGTGGTAGAGCAGTGGAATAGGTTCCCCAGGGAGGTGGCTGAGGCACCATCCCTGGAGATATTCAAGGTGAGGTTGGACAAGGCTCTGAGCCGCATGGTCTAGTTGAGGGTGTTCCTGCTCACTGCAGGGGGGCTGGACTAGATGACCCTTGGAGGTCCCTTCCAGCCCTAAACATTCTATTATTCTATGATTCTAATGGTTACGAATAACTGCAGGGTGGGTGTTAAGTAGAAGGGGCCAGTCTCTTTTGAGTTGTGCCTTGTGATAGGATGAGAGGTAATGGTAGCAAGGTGAAACAAGGGAAGTTCCACCTCACCGTGAGAAAAAACTGCTTCACCATGAGAGTGATGGAACCTGGAACAGGATGTCCAGAGAGGTTGTGGAGTCTCCTTCGCCGGAGACTTTCAAGACCTGCCTGGACCTGATCCTGTGTGGCCTGCCCTGGGTGATCCTGCTCTGGCAGGGGGCTTGGACTCGATCTCCAGAGGTCCCTTCCAACCCCTACCATTCTAAGATTCTATGATATCAACTGGCTCTTTGAAGCAATCCACATTTCTGCTGCATTGCCTTCTAGCCTGGAGAATCTCCAAGTGCTTTACAGACTGTATGTGGACTTAGCATCCCATCAGAACCAGCTCAGATTCTGACTTTGAGACTGTCTGTTTTCCTTATTTCATCACCCTCCTTTGAGCCATAAAGAATCATTCACTTTCCTTGAAAACAGAGGAGGAGGTTGACAGAGTAGATCTAATTATCCAAGATAACCCCTGAATTTTTGATAAAATAAAATCACATAGTGTAAATACTTTTAAAGCAATGTGATACTCCGTGTTTCTGAATACCTTTTTCATGATTAATAAAAACTATGTTTTCATTTTCAGTAACATACCTGATTCCTAGTTTCTTATTAATGAGTTCAGGTTTCACTTTCTCTTTTCGGTAAGCCAGTTCCTAAAAAAGAAAGACAAAGTTTTTGAGCCTATGCAGTGCCTGCCATTTCTACCTAAAAGGATTGCATTTTGACATCTTAATAAGCTAGTTCCTGCTAATTACAATCCCAAAATGACATCCACACAAGGCAAGTGTGAAGTATTAAGCTAAACTTAATAATTTAAGATATTGGGATTGTTGAAAACCTGGTATAGGACATGATGCAAGAGATGTTTCCTGTTAGGCTTGAAGGTTGAAAGCAGCTTGAAATCCCTGTTATTGAAACTTCGGATAATTTCTGATACATGAAAGTAAGAGAGCTGCTCAAAGTCTCCAGTCACCAGTTCATATCAAGTCAAAGCCATAGAGCAGCAAGTGGTCATGCCTGAGATCTCATGGTTTAGTACAGATCAAATGACTGTGGGGAGGAAAAGAAAAGAACTTTCTAGTTCTGTATTGGCACAGAAATATCTACTAGTGTTTTACTCAGAAAGTTTACAATGTAGTTAAGAAAATTCTTTTTTTTGTGTATTTATGTAGGTGTTTCTCAACTTCGAGATACACAAATCCTTAGAAACCTTAGCATCTAAAATGGGATTTTTTTTGTTCTGTTTTCTCTAGGGATATCTAGATTTATCTGCTTTGTTTATTGCAGAGATTTCTGTGTTGTTGGGTATTTCTTCCATGATTCTAGGTCTTTCTTCTGTTGATTAAAGCTGATGTTGGTAAAAGAAAACCTAAAATACCCCTAGAAGAACTCTCAATAAAAGTAAGTTTCTTTCCCTCTAAACAGTTTTTACTTTCTTGATAGATCAGATTTTATGGACTCAACCACATCTGTGCCTGTCTTCAGTTACTTCCAGGGAACAGAAGGAATTGCTTTATTTGTACTTATTAAGAAGAACAAAAAAGTAAGACTCCATCACTGCAAAGAGGTCTGAATGCAGGCCATGTTCTGCACTTGAAGGCCATGTCCTGCCTTAGAGACCTTTGTAGAGCTGGAGTCTACAAAGGCAAAGACTGAAAAAAAAAAATCCAGTGGCATAATGTTATTTTAACTGAAGTGTATTAAAGCTTCCAGATCTGAGAAATCAGTTATGCTGAGTCTGATTTCAGTTGTCCACTGGCTTCACGCTGAAGGATTTTTTTGTCTTCCTGCATTCATTTTCCTGATTTGGGACACATAAGTTTTAAAGGCTTTAAACACAGGTGATGACCTTTCAGCACAATCTTTATTCTTGAAAATGTTCATATCCCTTGATATGATACTCTAAACCAAAACAGTGGTAACTTCAAGTCATACCCTCCTTTTTTTGAGTATCAGGCTATGTCGGCAAGAGGGTATTTTTAGCTTTGTCATAAATTAGATGACCTTCAGAATGAGTTTCCCAGAAAAGGGGAGGCTGCAGTTATTTTTTGTGGGGCTAGAGAAGATTCTGGGTCACTGATATAGAGAACTAGTATATCCTGGAGCTGCAGAAAAACATGACAATGTCACTCTTACCAGGCTTTGTAAAAAATCCTTCTCCCAAGGATACCAAGAGATCCCATCACTGCTTACCGGGTAGATGTGGGTCTTCCCGTTAGGATAAACAACTTCTGCTGCTTCAACACTGTGAGAGAGACAAAAAAATAGGAGTAAAAATGTTTGTAACACACAGCCCAAGTGTCATGTCTCTCTGACTGGATATTTAAACTCACCTGAATGGCTTCTCACAATATTCACTAAACATTGTGACTATAATGTCAAGAACAATTTTTGCCTACAAAATAAAATATAATAATCACATTGAAATCTGTTATCTGCTCATGTAAGTAGACAAAACACCATAACAAAAAACTTTTGATGTCACTTTCTGTAACACCTTGTTAGCACCTTTTGATTAATAAGTTGTACTCAAGAGTCCACAAAATATCAAGATCCTAATTGGCTGCTATATACTTAGAATAATGCTTCACTACAATTTTAATATGCATATTTACAGAAAGTGCCATGCATCCCACCCAGAAGTCCTTGGAAAACAAAAATGAAATGAAGACCTAGGGATGACATCATTTTCAGTGCACTGAACTGAGACTGGTAAAGCATTATTTTTAAGTAATATGGTCCACATACTTTCTGCAGTCAGAATAAAAATCAAGGCTGAGAATTTATCACGGGATAGGTCCCTTTTGATATCTTTCAAAGTAATTTTAATCTGATGGAAGATCTTGCTATGTTTAGTAATATTATCATTAAGGCACAGTTAAAGAACTTTATTCTAAAATAATGTAGATATTTACATTTCATAGAATCACAGAATGGCAGGGGCTGGAAAGAACCTTGAAAGATCATCCAGACCAACCCCCCTGCCAGAGCAGGGTCACCCACACCAGATCACCCAGGAACAGGTCTAGGTGGGTCTGGAATATCTCCAGAGAGGTAGACTCTACAACCCCCCTGGGCAGCCATGCCAGTCTGCCACCCT
>VYZU01018447.1:0-32235 GCA_013401355.1 Ceyx cyanopectus | reverse complement strand
CTCAGCAGCCCTGGGAAGTGCAGGTGCTACTGACAACGTGGTTTAGCCCCCAGAATCACTACAGAACAAAGTCTCTAAGTGGAGCTAAACGCTACCGCTCGCTCCTGGAGTACTCGAGTGCTGGCTCTGTCATTCGAGTGGAAGGTCACCACTAAATGATGCTAACTACTGTAATTGGACAAGATTAATTCAAAATAGCACTGAAGACATTATGATATTACAGTTACATGTCATTATCCAATATATCAAAACATGCAGTTTGTGCAGGTATTTCAGTAACATTGAAAATAAAAGGGCATCTCCCATTTTCTTTCCTTCAAACCCTTCTGTACATGGCTTCTCACAATATTCACTAAACATTGTGACTATAATGTCAAGAACAATTTTTGCCTACAAAATAAAATATAATAATCACATTGAAATCTGTTATCTGCTCATGTAAGTAGACAAAACACCATAACAAAATAATGGAGGTGAAAACATCTTGTGTTACATGCTTTCCATTCTATTTTATTTAATTTAATACCTTAATTCCCAATATCCCAGCAGTCCCAATTTATTCCCTACTAGGTGGAATTTTAAAAGTTTTCATGCTGCTGTAGAGACATTTATGCAAAAAAATTGAAATATTTGGTGTTCAAGGTTCTGAAGTATTTGTGTAACTTTGTTCTGTTCTGAAGGTACACGGTGCCTTGCTTACCAGTTGGAACTGGGTCTTCCAAACCTTCAGCCTAATTAGTGATTTATCTGAAGTTAAAAGTGAGAATATAGAGGCTGAAGGACTGTGGACTGTTGCTTAAAATATTATCAAATAACTTCATTTGTACAATATTCTGGTTTACAGTTAATATTTTAGGAGGTGAGTGTAACAGAACATAATTGTGAGATTCAGATCTACGTCTCAATCTACAAGGGCTGATTTTTTGATGCCTCCCAGTATAAACAGCACAGCACTGGTTTTATTTTTACTACCAAGGCAAGCCGTAGCAAGCAGCAGTTTAGTAGCTCCCTTAGAAGCCACTTCCCAGCATGCACATCTCTTTGTGCTCTTTAACATCTCATTGTGTTGCAGTACGGTAAGTTCAATGTGTTATAAGATACACGTTTTAGGGAAACTATCAATGAATACACAACCTATATTCAAGAACAGGCAATTATAACTGCTAGGTGCTCGTGATTCCCTTCCAGTTATAGAATTTGCATATGGAAGGACTTGCACAGCATCCCTGCTTGAGAAAGATAAGTAAGAAGAAGTGATGTCTTCCCTCAGACCAAATCTGAAGTAGGAGACAAAATGAGTCTTTGTATTCTGGCAAAGTAAGCAAGTCTGAGTGAATTTTACTCTTTTTTGAGGCCTTTTGGATTTAGAAAAAGTGCTCAACCAAAAAAAAAAAGCTCCTAAATTAATTCAATTACTTTCTTGTACATTACTTCTCTCTTACTTATCAACATAAGGACACAGTAAACACCAAATGCAATGGAAATCCAGCACTGCCTGTAGAGCAAGCCTAAAGCTGTGTTGAAGGAATTCCACATAGCCCTCTAACTTCTCCCACCCTTTTGGACTGGGATGTTGGCTCCATGAAGTAAATGCCTGCCTACTGTCGGCCTTGGTATTGGAGCCCTACGAGCCAAAGGGAAAACAATCATGTCACAGGACAGCAAAACCAGAAAAGATTAATTTACCTTTGTAATATCGGTACCTGTACATTCGATAAACACATTCCTTGTGTTCACACTTATTTTTGTATGATCTCCTGAAACACACAAAGACAAAAACATGTTAACAAATGTGATTACCTTTCTTTCAATGATGCTGATACCGGCTCCTTTTGTGATTCAAGAAAGTCATTGTCATCTTCCACAGCATAAAAAGCCACTGACCACTGCACCAATATTCCAACTCCTACCAGGATAGCAGCTCTTTCTTTTTAAATTTATGAATCAAAAAAAGAAAAAAAAGACAGTCCAGACTCACTGACCGAGTTATGCTTTATAATGACAAGCACACAAATCTACAAGTTATCTCAGCAGCAGTTGAAGAAACAAAGTAACAGAACAGTGACTATCTCCTGGTGGCAAAGTGGTTCTGCATTTCCAAAGCATCTATCTTTTCTGGATTTTAGAAGCACATTTGCTTTTGATGTGTGGCATGTGAAGAAAATAGCCTTGGATGGGAATGTATGACATGGTTTTTAATAAGTGATTTAGATTGATGACTAACCCGTAGCTACTTCTGTCAGTAACCAAGATCTCTTGATGCTGTCTGTTGATATGCTAGGGTTTGTCTACATTAGTGATCCAGGTCCTAGCATGGGTTCGAGGCATGAATTTGCTTTGTGTCTGTACTGGGAGTTGTGAGGTGTGCACTGAAGCATGTCACTGATACACTCAAAACTGTTTCTCACCTGGCAGAAACAAGGTAGAACATACCCTTAGGTGCATCATCTTAAGTGTCCCTCTTGCAAATTGGATGCAAGGTCTCCCAGAAGCTGGTTCCCTACAAAAATGGGGAAATTATTCCCCAGAGCCATCTCTTCTCCCCAACTCTCCCAGCCTGGCCTCCCAGCAGAGGGGTTCCAGCCCTCCCACCATTGCTGGGTCTCCTCTGGCCCCACTCCAGCAGGTCCCTGTCTGTCCTGTGCTAAGGACTCCAGAACTGGACCCAGGGAGGTCTCCCAAGGGCACTGGGAGCAGAGGAGCAGGATCCCCCCCCTCACCCTGCTGCCCACAGAGGGTGCCAGAGGCTGCTGGGTGCCGGCGCATGGGGCCAACTTTTTACCCATTGGCACCCCCAAGTCCTTCTCCATAGGGTGCTCTTGATCCCTTTCATCCCCCAGCTTCTGCTGCTACCTGGTGCTGCCCTGACCGTGTGCAGGACCTTGACTTGGTCTTCTTGCACCTCATGAGGTTCACAAAGGCACACTTTCAAGCTTGCCCAGGTCCCTCTGGATGCCATCCTGAAAGGTTGTCATTGTACGGCGATCATGCCAAATTCTTGCTCTTTGTCCTTCCCCACACTGTACCTCACAGAAGGCAAAGGTATCCACTTAGATACACATGGGCATTCTTCCTTCATTTGACCCTGAGCAAGTCATTTAGCTTTTTTTTTTTTTGGAAGCTGTGCTGCACCTCTTTGGGGATGGAATGTTGTAAGCATTTCTGCTTAAAAAATAATAATTACCTTTTGCTTAAGTGCTTGTACATAATCCAAAAAATCAATACAGACGTTTATATTTTATGATTTAAAAAGTACCTTGAGCATGGAAGCTTCTCTCAAACACTGCTCTTTTTAAAGAGAGATGGGTATTAAATTAAGCTCAACTCTTTTAACTGATGAAATGTAAACTATACTCAATGCTTACACATGGAACAGTCTGAAGTTGGAATGAGCCTAGGAAGGAAGAATCAGACACAGTGGTTGACACCACCTTCAGTTCAGAACAGTTCTTCTTGCTGGTCCCTGCCACAGAGTTTGAGCTGCCTCTTAAGAAGATTTGGGTTAGCTCTTTAAGATATGGATAAGGTCAATTAGGAAAATTACATCCAAGGAGATTATCACTGCAGCTTTGATCAGTCAGTGTAGGGAAAGCTGATGATTATTGACCTAAATATATATAAATATATACTGAAATATCTTTATGAAGGAAGCAGTTATGGCCTTGTCATTAACTGGCTTCAGTCATTGTTCTCGGAAATCACCTATAGTTTATTTTGCATTCAAAGGAAACCCGTGTTCAGAAAATGCAAAAAAGTCTAGACCAACTTTTTAAGTCATTAAAGTCTTCTGGAATTACTTGTGCAATAGCAAAAGGATCCACCAGAATTGATTCATGCTGCTGATAAACACACTGGGTTTAAGACATAGGTGAATAATTCCCTCCTGGGACCAAGTGCAGTGAAAAGCTGACTTTTATCAGTTTACAAAATAATTTCTGAAGTGAAACAATTTTAATAAAAAAGAATAATCCTTGTTACTCATTAATTTTTCTGTTGGACACCGACTCACACACAAAATCACAGTAAAGGTATAAACTGGCCATGTGCAACCTTACCATTGATGATGGGTGGCATGGACAGAACAATACCATTGCTGTCATAAATGACAGGATAACGTGGCTTATTTTCGATGAGGTGGAGGTAGTGCCGAAGGTGGTTGTCTGTCTGGAGAGACAAAGCACAACCTCAGTCTCATGTCATTCAGCTCGTTTGTCAACTTCCACAGTGCTACAACCCTTTGCCGAGAGAGTAATGGGCATTTTGGAAGAGGAAAGGATTGGGTTTAGAGCTAGGTACTTACTTGACTAGCAAAAGCTGTTTGCTGTCAGAAACAGGAGGACTTTGAAATTAATCTGAATTTTGGTTTTCTTCAGAAGTGTTAAAAATTGTTTTTAAGATAGATAAATAAACAACCCCTTTAGAGGGCAGAGGTTATTAATAACCTTGTACGGGTTACTCAAAGCATTATGAAAAGCAGTCTTTGTGTTGATAAATCAGAGGGTTAATATCAAACCTGCTATTGTAAGAGTTATGTTTATCAACAAAACACCATCCTGAGAGAATAAAAACAAAAGTATTACCATCCATCCGTCATGGATAAACAAAATGTCTAAAGTTCACTGCCTGAAGCAGCGGATTATGTTTTCTCCTTTGTAAGACATGAGAGATTTTTGGCCTTGGAAATTTATCTTCCTGCCTTTAGTGTAACAAGTCTGAAAAATCCCACTTACCCTGTACAGATTCATGATTTGGGAAGCTGTGTACTCCTGGGATTGATTCAAGGGCTTGAATTTAATTTCAGAAGGTGCTTTAGCTGTATAAGTAAACGGACCAGAGATGGTGTCCAAATCATGGGTACCTATTGCTACTAATGCCCTTCTCCTAGAAAGAAATAAAGAAGATAAAATAATTATTTTACTAGTCGTATTTTGAGATATCTCATGATGCTTTGTACTCTAGACACAGAACTTCCTGAAAAAGTAGAAAATCAATTCAGAGAAGCCTAGAAATTATTTTAACAAATAGCATTTTAAGGTATGTTAACAACACATCGAAGAGTCAAAAGGCTAAATCCAATAGGACTGTTGCAAAATGCTCCTTTCTGAACTGCTGTAGGAATTGTAACAGGTATTTATGTTGGAAAATATTGAGGACAGGCAGAAAAAGGCAAGGAAATGAGAAGGATTGAAAGAGCTGCTATAAAAGGTTTTCCTTATTTATATTTATATTTATGCTATAATTCCCCTCCGTGATGTGCAGTCTTAACATGTGATAAAATCATATATGTAGACATTATAGACTAAATTTCAGAACTAACCTGCAGATATTTTGGTGTAGTTTTTCTTGGAGGTCAATGAAACTATCATAACGTTCCTTGGTAAAAGTGATATTACGAAGAACTGCAGCTACAGCGTGAGGACGGATTTTGACAGTCTGCAATTTACAACAGAAACACATGATAAATTTGAAGTATGTGGAAAAGACAAAATTAAAACTGATTAAATGTGCCCTTTTTTTCATAAAGTCCTCTTTGGTAAAGTAGTAATCCAAAGGAAAATTCTTGGAAATACACCAGAATCCCAAAGCAGGGGGAAAAAGCCCCAGACAACCCTTCCCCAGGTCTGTTAGAGACAAGGAGGTTTCCAATGTATTATGTCCTGGCCCAAAAGGTCAATGTGAGCATCTTCAGCTTTGATTTATCTTCTACTAGGTTCACCCAAGTTAATTTGCCTATAGCTCCTCCCACCTTCCCCAAGAAATAAATCACAATGAGGACAGAGATTTAAACTTCTTTAGCTCTTTTTCTGAAAGTAATATTTCCAGTCTCACTGCTCAATAAAATTGGTACTGATGCTGATATTGCTGGTTGAGAAACTCACAACAGATGTACAAAGGTGCAGCAAACACTTTTACCTCTTCAGTAATAATCAGCCTCTGACCTTCCCCCTCAGCTGGTATTATCTTTTCATAGGTGGGGAAATTTATCCTAGAATAAAAGTAGAAATATTCTGTAACTGAAAGAAAATTCAGTTGCCCAAAAAGCAAGAAAAGTAGCAACAATTACACGTAGAAAACTTCCTCAGTAACATTTCTTGGCGTGTAAATCAGCGGACTATTTAAAAGCTCTTGTTGATGAGATGTAAATGGATTACTCAACTAGAAAGGTAGGACTCAAGAAGATCAAGTCATAAGTAGGTAAGTGAAATAAATTATTCGGTGTGGTATTTATTTCCAGCGGATTACAAGGAAGTGCCTCTGCAGGAGTTCTACAGAGGATGGATCTCAAATGCAGCAGGAGATGAAAAATGTTTAGAACAGATCCAAAACCTGGTAACAGTCTAGTCTAGGCTTTTAAAAATACACAACAGATCCTCTACAGATGCACATCAAGAGCAAGTGAAGCGTCCTGCACTTGGGAAGGAACAATAAAATGCATCAGTACTGGTTAGGAGATCTGCTAGAGAGCTGCTCGGTGGAAAAGGACCTTGGAGTCCTGATAAACAGCAAGTTCTCCATGCAACAACAATGTGCCCTTGTGTTCAAGAAGGCAAATGGTCTCCTGCAGTGCATTTCAGAAGAATGTGTTCAAACAGATCAAGGAAGGTTCTTATCCCCCTCTACTTTGCCGTAGTGAGACCTCTCCTGGAGTATTGCCTCCAGATCTGGGCTTCTCAGTTCAAGAGAGAGAGATTTACTTGAGAGAGTCCAACAGAGGGATGATTAATGGGCTGGAACACCTGCTCTACAAGGAAAGGCTGAGAGACTTAGGGCTTTTCAGTCTGGAGAGGAAAAGACTGAGAGGAGATCTAATTAATGTCTCTAAATATATAAGGACTGAGTGTGAAGTAGGCAGGGACAACCTCTTTTCACTCGTGCACTGTGGCAGGATATGGGGCAAAGGATGCAGGCTTGAGTACAGGAAGTTCCACCTCAACATGAGGAAGAACTTTACTGCAAGAGTTGTAGAGCGTTGGAATAGACTCCGCAGAGAGGTTGTGGAGTCTCCTTCTCTGGAGACTTTCAGGATTTGTCTGGATGCATTTCTGAGTGATCTGCTCTAGTTCTGTCCTGCTCTGGCAGGGGGGTTGGATTTGATGATCTCTGGAGGTCCCTTCCAACCCCTGCCATTTTGTGACTCTGAGATATGACCAATTGGATCTATACAGGAGATCGTCCTCAGAATCTGAGCAAGTGGCAAGTTTCTTTACTGACCAGAAACGGACCTGTATTTAAACAAGAAAAAAAAAATTCCCCCTGAGATCTCACTGCCCTGCATTACCTTTCTTTAAAGACCTGCAGTCCTCGGACCAGTCCCTCGAGGCAGAGAAGGTCATAGCGGTTGGCGGGGACATCGATTTTATAGAGCACGGAATCAGATGCACCCTTTGCCTTTTCTTCACCTTTTTCTTTACTTATTATGTCTTTCTCAGATGTCTGAAATGGAAAAAAAAAAACGTGTTTTTTAGCCTGAACTATCTTAACATTGACAGAATTCAACACTAACTCAAAACTGTCAGTCGACAGTGAGATAATAGGAAAATTAGGTATTAATTAAAAGTCCAACAGTGCAATTTGGATTTATATAGTAGATGGACACAACAAATACCAGAAATGATGTAGAATTGAAATCTCTCTCAGATTCAGAGATTATAATACAGTATACCAGAAGAAAAACTCACTATTAGAATTTGAGGAAAAAAAAATAATAAAAAAATTATAGAAGGAGGAAATTACAGGCTGTCAAATCCCAGTAGAGGACTGGGCAAATGACTTGTCCTATCAAGTCCATTATGAAAGAAACTGTAGTAGATGATATTCAGATGTCTTTTGATAAACAACATTAAAAGATCTATGGATTAGGAATAAAAAGCAAAACCCAACCAAGTTCTATCTGAACAAGACTTACAAGAAGAGTTAACAGGGCCAGCAAATTTTCCCCAAGTAGAGAATCTCAGACAGACCCTTACCCAACACAATGCGCCACTACACCGTATCTGCTGAAAAGATAACATCTAGAATCACAGTACTGTTTAGGTTGTACAAAACCTTTAAGATCCAGCCAGACCGTTTTAAATCAAAATGTTACTTACAACTTCATCGAGCTCCAAACCAAACTCAAAGCAAAGCTCATTAAATTCTTCATCAGCTGTGAAGAAAGAAGGGGAAATTTTTAGTTGCAGAAAAAGGGGGAAATTAAATTACTTGATGTAGTTATATGCTGGGACAAGCCATCCATCTCAAAAAGCAACTAAAAGCAGGTGAGGACTCATCTCCTTTGTGGCTGCTTTACTCCAACAGTGCATTTCACAAATAGCAGAAGCTTGGGAAGAACCTTTTGCAGTGCAAAGAGGAAGAGGTTCCCTCAAAGCATACTGGGATCAAGAGACACTCGTTGCCTTTGTACATTCAGTTTGGCTGACATCTACCCTGCAAGTGGCTTTAAATATATGTGTGTGTGTGTGTGTGTCTGTGTGTGTGTGTCTGTGTGTGTGTGTGTTAATGGGAAAACTGGTGTTCTCTTCTTTTGTAGAGCAGAGACTGTCCTGTGAAGAGAATTACTGTTTTAGGGGGAGATTGCTTTGGACTAAT
Organism: Ceyx cyanopectus; assembly: GCA_013401355.1. Lineage (NCBI taxonomy): Eukaryota > Metazoa > Chordata > Aves > Coraciiformes > Alcedinidae > Ceyx > Ceyx cyanopectus. The sequence continues at coordinate 23,646 of VYZU01018447.1, read as the reverse complement.
TCTTAGACATAATAATAATAGAATCATTCAGTTTGGAAAAGACCCCTTGGGATCATCAAGGTCAACCATTAACCCTACTCTACAAAGTTCACCCCTAAACCATGTCCCCCAAATAAATTCAAATGACCCTTAAACACATTCAGGGATGGTGACTCAATCACCTTCCCGGGCAGTCTGTTCCAGTGCCTGGCTACTCTTTCAGTGAAAATTTTTTCCAGTCTAAACCTCCCCTGTTGAAGCTTGAGTCCATTCCCTCTTCTTCTATTGCTAATTACCAGTGAGAAGAGATCAGCACCAACCTCTCTACAATGTCCTTTCAGGTAGTTGTAGGGAGTGATGAGGTCTCCCCTCAGTCTTCTCTGCCTCAAACTAAACAGTCCCAGCTCCTTCAATCACTCTTCATCAGATTTATTCTCCAGGCACTTCACCAGCTTCATTGTCTCCTCTGCACTCACTCCAGCAACTTGAGATCTCTCTTGTGTTGGGTTGCCCCAAACTGGGCACAATACTCAAGGTGTGGCCTCACCCGTGCTGCATACAGGGGGACAATCACCTCCCTACTTCTGCTGCTCAACACTATTTCTAATACAAGCCAAGAATAATTTTACTTACATTTGCACCCAAGTAGCACTTTGTTTAGTACATATTGCATTTACTGACAGGTTATTTTTAGAGCCACAGCATGGGCTTTGCTACCAGCTCTTGAGCCAAGTTTGTCAGGGTAACTGCCCTGAACAGCGGGAGAAACTCCCCGAACAGGAGGAAGTGGACAGCTTATGCCAACAAGTACTTTTTTTTTTATAGTCATCTTGTTACATAGAAGTTTCATCAACCGGGGTGTGACACATGAGTAACACAACCCTGATCTGAATATGAAGATTTGCACCAGTATGTCTTAAGAGCTGCGAGCTCCAGTGTGGGCTGGGCAAACTGGTGCATGTCCAGAAACACCCTTTCAAGCCACACTGCCCTCCAGTCGCGTTTCTAAAGAGCCAAGGGAAAAAAATGGATTAAGTGAATAAAAACAGGGCATTGAACGTTTGCTTTGCCCGCTTCCACGTTTTGCCACTGCTTTGATTTAACCAGTTCCTACACCAGGCCGGGAGACTCCAGCTGGAAAGGACGATCCAGAAAACGCTTGGTTCTTGTTTCTGGGCGCTCTGGACTCAAACAACAAGAGGCTGCCGGGAGAACAGGCGGCTCTGCCCAGTATGCTGCGGGCTTCGGCTGGGGAGAGCTCCCCTGACACGGCCACCGCCGCTCCGAGGCCTGGGCTTCTCCCCCAGGGCTAGTTCGGCTCCGTGGACACGGGATCAGGAGAGACCCAGGGGGTGCTGCAGCTGGAAGGCCGGATTTGTCCCCTACCGGCAGCCGACCGCGTGCCCGACAGCCCCGGCCCGCCCGCGACACTCACTGTAGCTCCTGCCCAGCGCTCGGAAGAGCAGGTCCCGCTTCACGCTGACAGTCGGCATGGCGGCACCGGCTCGCCGCGCCTGCGCGGCCGCTGCACTCCGCTCCAGGCCCCCGCCGCGCCTCTCGACGCGCTGCCTGAAGACTGCTAGCCCTTCCTTTGCCCCGTGATCGCCTCCCCCTTTCTCTCCCTAGCGAGACGGCCAGGTGTCAAACCGGCGGGGCTCCCTTGGAGCGGGTTCACCGCTTTCTCTCGCGCAAGAAGAAGGCGGGAGGCGCGGCCAGCACCGGCAGCGCGACGGACAGCTACGGTCGGGCCGTGGGCTCCTTGTGTGGGAGACCCCGCGCCTTGGCGGTGGTGTCGTAAGGCGGGAGCGGCCGCATTGGACGGAGTGGTGGCGGCGGTTCCACAGCCCAAAGAGTAGAACGCCGCTTTTGCGTGTTTTGGAGGGCAGATTTTATGTGGTTTTGTTTTGCCTTTTTTTTTTTTCTTTCCATACTGGATTCTTTTTCTGACGACGATTCCCGCTGACACGCTGAGTTAAGCTTCGGCGGTGGCAGAAGGTTCTGCCTGTGCTGGTTTCAATAGAAATGAGATCATTGAACGCAAAGAAGGACACAGCAGTGCGGATTGGGGGGGTGCGGGTGGGTGGAACCCTTCTGCTGAAGGCCAGGCTAGGAGAGCTGGGGGTATTCAGCCTGGAGAAGAGAAGACTCCGGAAGCTGAGGTCTTCTGGTTCCTTTCAGGGCTTCGAGTGGACTGTCAGAAAGATGGGGAGAGACTTCTAGAACGGGGTGTGTTGTGACAGGACAAGGGGTGATGCGTTTAAATTTAAAGAGGTAGATTTAGACTGGAGAGAAGTGAGAAATTTGTGACACTGAGGATGGTGAGATCCTGGCCCAGGTTGCCCAGAGAGGTGGTCGCTGCTCCATCCCTGGCACTGTGCCAGGTGAGGTTGGCCAGTGCTCTGAGCAACCTGCTCTAGTTGCAGATGTGCCTGCTCCCTGCAGAGGGGTTGGACTTGGTGAGCTTTAAAAGCCTCTTTACATCCAAACCAGTTTTCGGTTCCATAAAATACTGCGAGAACTTTAAGTTCTTGGCCGGCTTCCATAAGCTCTTTACCTGTAAGAGCTTTAAGCTCGAGTATATGGGGGCACCTGGGGCCGAGGCAGAAATGGAACCGGCTGCTTTCGGGAGGAGCAAACCGGCCCGTCCCCTTCGGGTGAGAAAAGGCGGCAGCACTGGCTAATAAAGCCGCGGGTACTTCCTCCCCTATTGCCGAGTGTCGTATGTCCGAGCTGGGGCCGGGGCGGTGGGAGCCGTGTCGGGTCGTTCCCGGGACCGAGGCTCTCGGTTCCCGATCGGGCTTCCTGCGGCGGGGGAGGGAAAGTGCCCGCGGCCCGGGGCGGGCTGCCCCGGTGCTGCCACCTCCCCCCAGCCGTCCCCGCCCGCCGGGGCCGTGGGCAGCGCCGGCGGCGGGAGAGGGCGCGTCGCGCCGCGACAAGCCGGGGCCGCGGCGGGCGGTGGCAGAGCGGCCGTGGGGCTGGGGCTGGCGGGTCCGCGCCTCCCCGCTCTGCTCCCCCGCCGGCAGCATGAAGGTCGAGTTTGCCCCTATCAACGTCCCGCTAAAGCGGAGGATCCAGACAGTGGCCGTGCTGCAGTGGATCTTCTCCTTCCTTCTGCTGGGTAACAAGTCTTCTTCCTTCCTGCCCTCACCCCAGCGAGAAAGGGGGAAGAATAGGCTTTTTCCTTAACCCGCGTCACCTGTGAGAGGAGAGGCTCCCTGGGTGGGCAAGAGCATCGCACCTCGGGGTTTGGTCCTCCTTTTCCTTGGAAGCTTCCCGACGTCTTGTTCTCCCCCCTATTTTTATTTTGTTTGTTTGTTTTTTGTTTTCCGTGTCTATGTCTTTCTCTGGGTACTTAAATACAATTTTGACAAGTTAACAACCGCGTGCTGTCATTGAGGCACCCACTGGCTTTCTGGCAACTAACAACTTTTTGTTGAATGTGAAGGCTGGTACTTGGCTAACGCTGGTTTTGTTACTGATCTTGTAAAAGAATTTTCTGTATCATAGTTCAACAAAATTCTCGCTTAACCAGATGGTGAAAATGAACAAAGATTGACAGTGAACTGGCTTAAAATGTAGCCACTTGGGTAAATGGATGAAAAATGTCCTTGCTTGCTTTAGGGAGTGTTCCTAAAATTACTACTTTTTTCACTGATTGCTCTTCTGTGTTGAGTTTTCCTAATACCTTAACAAGCTCCTATCACTAACTACTTATTTACGGCAGCAAATCGTATTCTCATGGGTAGTTATCTTGAACTTGCTGAGTCCCTCAATGTGAGCTAAGCCTTAACTTTCTGCCACCACAATCTGTGTGGATTGTGTTGTGTGGCAAGGTGTTTTTTGAAGAGTCTGCGTGGAACAAAGCTGTTCTGAGGTGCAGAGCAGCTAAGCCAGTGCATTACTGGAAATGGAACACTTTATGATTGTGCTTTTGGATTTAGAAGGAGAAAAGGCGTGTGTGTACATCTTCCTTGGTTATCTTCCAAAGACCCTTCAGGTGGTGGTCTGAGGTCTTTTGGATTATTTTTTTAGGTCATTAGCCCATAAATAAAAGATTTGGTTGTGCAGGGGAAGCATGGAGGGCATGAAGCACCTTCTCGGATTTATCCTTAGCACTTGGCTGTTTTGTCAGCTCTAAATTATATGTGAGTGGACTATAAACAGTTCATGTTTGTAAATAGCCAGTGCTTTTAATATTATTTAATTGAATTAGTTCTTGGTCTACCCCATTATTCCAGCAGAAGTTCAGTGGCAGTGGAAGGAAACCCTTTTTAACCTGGCCTGGTGATGCCACATCAGAAAAGCACCTTCCTGTGCTTACTTGATGTGACTGGGCTGCAGAAAATCCATTCTTGCTGCCATTGTGCTCACTGTAGGCAGCTGTCTCCTGCAGCTGGTGCTGCCTGTGAGTAAATCCCAAGGAAAATCACGCTGGAAGCAGTCTCATGGCTGGTTACACTGAATATAGTGAGTGCACATGATTGTGAAAAATACCTGTTTGAAAGAACAATTTTGGTGGAGAAATTGATTCTAGTAATAATCCTCTGCTGGAGCTCTCCTGTGGATGTTTATCTTTAGAGCTGCCCAAGGTGACCTTCTCATTTTGTAGGCATACCCTTTCAGTCACAGGACAGTCAGAGTGATCTGGCCAAAAAGTTTCACTCGGCTCCAGGAAAATTCAGATGGCTGAATGTTGAATGACTTAAAGAAGTGAAAAGTTGGCTGTTTTCCAACCAACTTGGTTACCAATGCGTTGGAAATTTTCAAATGTCTTTCTGTTTGCCTAGCAGATGAAGTGTGGAAGCATTTATATGGTCTTAAGTTCAAAAGTGACACTTTGAAATGGCCAGGGGGATGCCCCAGTACAACTGAAATAATGTGTGGGTTAGTCACAGGTAAGTTAGAAGGGTCAATGTTATTCGGGGGCTGGTATATGGCCAGAACAGGTTTATACCAAGCAAAGATCTTCTGTAGACTCAGTCTTTCTTATGTAAGAATATCTGCATGTGAAAACATGAACAGATAACACCATCTGATAACTAATGATTCATGTTCTAGACAGAGGGATTACTGCCTAGAGCTGTGAGTAAATAGGGTGCTGGCTTAGATTCTTGTCCATTGAGATGTGTGGTGAGGTGCCATAGCTTAATGAAATGGGCCATGCGGGACTGGTTGATAAAGTCAGATAACTCTAAATTCTTTGAAAGACTAAAGCTGAGCTGGGAAATGATAGCCTTTAAATCTGGGCAGTGACATGTGCAAACATCATTTGGCCCACAGAGAAAGCCATAAGGGGGACATGAGGCCATTACAACTTAGAATCAAGAATGTGAATGGATAGAAGACTGAAAATCAAGCATTGTTTTTTATCTTCCTGGCTGAGACCCTTTAAGAGAAGATGAACTGAATGTAAAAAGTACATTGTGATGGTCTTTGGCCGCTTGTTCTCCAAGCTTCTTTTGTTGTAATGCTGTGTGATGTCCTGAGAGTAGGGGGATTGATGATCGAAACCCCTCTCTGGCTTGTGTGACTTAAGGCTCCTCACATGCCAGCCTGAAACTACATGTGTGCAATAGTTGTTGAAGGCTCTGAATGTCATCAGTCAACAAACACTGAACAAACAGGTGCAAACCAGAAAGTTCTGCTTCCTTCTCCCAGCGTGCTGGCTTGGGCTGTGTCTGTGCTCCCAGAGACATGCCTTCTACAGTTGAGCATAGGCAGAATAGACCTGCCCCTGCCTCAGACAAAGCTGTCCAGATGTGCTCAGAATTTCATTACATACAAAAGGAACCTCTTTAAAATTCCATATGGGGAGTTCCTGTGCTTCCTTGCTCTGCACTGCATGCTGCCAAAGTTCGCCCTCAAGCAGAGAGGAAGTTTTCACTGTAGCTGTGACTCCTCTGCTAGTTATCCAAGGACAGGACACCAGCAGCAAAAAGCTGTGAAGCAGCAGCATCTGGATTGAACAGCTGCTGGATTGGAGGAGGGAAATGCCTATCTTGCAGAATCCCAGCTCACAGATCCTTCCTGATCTTATGTCCTCTCAGGTGAAGATAGCATAGGTAAAGTTCCCTGAGAAAGAGAAGCGTTGGAAATGGGCTTCCTTCTTTTCAAGGAAGAGTGGTGTCAGCCTGGGGTCTAGAAAACTACACCCAAAACTGAGAAACAGGAATATCTACAACAGTGCTGGTTCTTGCTGCAATTAAGCAGAGATCCAAAGCAGCTTGGGGCTGATGCAGAATGTCAACTCATTAGTGTTTTACTGCTGCAAATACAGGAAACTTTGCAATTTCAGAGTACCTGCTTTGGGGAAAGAAAAAGAAACAAAAGAACCACACCTCTACCCCCCCGGTCCCCCCAAAAAACCCCAAAAACCAACAAACCCAAACAAACAGCTGAAAGAGATTAATTGGACAGATGTAATTTTTTAATTAATTACTGTTACTAGAGGTTCATCAGCTTGTCTGGGGGAACAATCAAATGCACATAGAAAAATCGAAAAATCAAATTCAGAACTAAGTAGCTTGGGTGGAACAGAGGTGTCTTGTTCCATGAGAGGTGGAAATGAGCGAGTGTTTAAGACTATGACAAGGATACTGGGATTTTGTTTTGAGACAAGGTGGTGGTCGGGAAGAACAGTGCATCTCCTATGGCTCACTTCCCAGTCTTCTCCTTATTGGTAACCTAGGAGGTGACTGCTGTGCATGCACCTTGGTGTTTACTTGAAAAATGCTTAATACCACAAAATGAGTACCTAACAAAAGTTTACTTGAATATGCATGAAGCCCTGAAATAATATGCTAAAGAGGCTGTGGTGTGTTAAAGTACATCCTGTTCTCTCATGATTAAACTCCCGTACATGTGGGGTGAAGCGCTCTATCAATGAAGTTGGGTGGAGACAGTTTGAAGTTAAGGATCTGGCTTCCCTAGATGAATAGACCTGATGAAACATTTGCCATGGGGCGAGGTATTGATGATGGAATAAGAAGAGGTTTTCGTGTTGAGAAAGCAGTTGTTAGTGTAACGTGTTGAAGCAAAAAAAAAAAAGAACCTTTTCCCCAAACATGTCGTGTTTTTTTACCTGATGCTGATTTAATTCATCAGCTGTAGATGCCTGACTAAAATGGCCTCATTCTTCCTCAAAGCCTTATGTAAAAAAACCCATCTTTCTTCTGATACTTAGGAAAACGCATCGAAGTTCAATCAGCCTTTCTTGGTGTTGCTGTTTGGTTTTGTTAGGCTCCGTCCATGCATCCCCAAATCTTATTGCTATCCCTTGGGCAGAGACCAATGAGCGATCCCAGAACAACAGGCTACTGGTGTTCCTAGGAGCGCTGCCTCTGTTCCCTACGTATCTGGGAGGGAATCAAACCATCTATCAAAACATCTCTTACCATGGGTATTTGTATCTATCTATCTATCAGAAGAGGAGGAAAATGACTGTGCTATGTCAAGCAGCTTGGCAACCTGTTTGTGAACGTAACTGATGGAGATGACAAAAGAGAAGTAAAAGAAACAAACAACCCCTAGGCTAAATGTGGAATGCTGTCTCAGGATTTGGCAATCAGTAACTGGAGGATTCACTGTAGCCAAACCACTGGCTACAGGTCAGCAGTGCCTAATGCTCTGTATCTCTAATTTATCAGTGTTTGCCAACAGATGGTCTGCTTGCTTGAGAACTGGAACTGAATTCCAGCATAAACAAGCCTTTAAACCAGCCTCCAAAGCTTGGTACCGGGGGGTTTGTGTTTGTTATCAGGGTAGTGTTGAAATACAGCTCCCTTGGTAGGAATGCTCAAACATCCTTGTGACCAGGTCTCCTGATTGTGACCAATAAACTGACAAAGGATCTCCACTACAGGAGACATTCAATTCAATGTTGACCTCCTTACCACATCATTCCTGAAGGTGGCAACCAAATTCCTGTGGAGTTCAACAGTTTTCCTGTGAAATCAGTTTAAATCCATTCCCAGCTCATTCTTTGCTGGAAAGTCCGTATCTGTCAGGGGTGAAAAGTGGCAGCGAGTTCCTGTTCTTCTGGTGGAAATCTCTGTATGGACAGATTTGCCCAGACTAATAGGCTTTAAACAGGATAGTCCTGACATTATGACTCCATTTTTAAGACATTCTGTGTGCTCTGCAGAGGCATGGACTTGCTCACTGTTGTTTCAGGTCTTCCTTTGGTGGGACTTTTGGAGTCCATTTGCTATATGTGTTATTTAGTTTACATTTATATCTCTATGCATTATAAATAATTTAGAAAGTATTACCAGAAAGTAAAGCTGATTTTTAATTATATTCTCTTTTTCCCCTGCTGAAAGAATCCACTAAGCAGGGAAAATAATTTTTATGCCCAAATCAACCTAGTAGTGGTACCTCAAGGGATAACAGAGAGAAGCAAGTGTTTGTTAGGGATGAGGACATCACTGTGCAGTTCTCCTTGTCTGTCCCCTCCAGTGTTGTGTTCCTCTAGAACCCATGTTCAGAGGTGTTGCTGCTCTGAAGGCTAAAGTTGTTCTATTAGAGGAACATCAGCATGGATGTAAGTCCAGAATTCTTGATGTGAGATGTTTTGTGTGGCTTTGGGGGGTACTAGGGAGAGCCTGTGGTGCTGGATGGGTTGGGATGAACACTCTGCTCACCTGCTCACGCTAGCTGGCCACTGTTTGTGGCTACTCCAAGAGTAATAGGAGGCTTTTCTTCTAGCAGCTAATTGTACCTTGGGTGACCCTCACAAGAGACATTAGTCAAACGTTTTTGACTCCTTAGTAACTCCAAATGTATTTGGAGCTTCCGGTTGTGGGGATCACCTGCATATCCTCACCCAAAGTACTGGTTTCCTACTTCCTTCCCTTTCTGGTTTGTAAATCTTTTATTAACTTGGTGCCTGCAGCTGCAAACTTAGAGCCCATTTAATGGGTGAAGCGTCGGGTGCCAACATCCCTGCCAGTGCTGCTGGCTAACACTGTATGTAATCTTTGTCACCCACTTCTTGCAGCAGATGAGTGTCCCAAGTGTTTTAAGTGGAGAAGTGAAGGAAAAGGGACTCATCAGATGGGATCTTCAGAATCCTGTGGCAGTGATTTGTCTTGTAATTCATATTTCCTTCCCCCCTGCCCCTGCTATTGCAAGACACTGGATATATTTTCAAAGCTTTATGTCAAGCTTAAGCAAAAAAACTATGCCCGCAATGTACACTGGAACTACATTTGAGAAGGCAATGATATAGTAAAGTGACAATTTCCGTGTTATTCACCTTTTTCCTGGAATTTGCTTACAAATTAAGGTGAAGTGCTTGCCATTTATTTACTCACTGCCCTCTCTTAAGAGAAAACACTGGTTTTGTATTTAGAGGCACATTGGTTTTGACTCACCAAAACTCTTCTCGCAGGATGTTAAATGCACAGCAGTAATTAGGAGGTGCGTGGTAGAAAGAATTTTTCCCTGCTGAAGAAAGGAGTCTCTTTAGCTTGAAGGAGATTGAGGGGTGACCTCATTAATGTTTATAAATATATAAAGGGTGAATATCAGGAGGATGGAGCCAGGCTCTGCTCAGTGACATCCAATGATAGGACAAGGGGAAATGGGTGCAGCAGGAACAGAGAAGGTTCCGCATAAATATAAGAAAAGACTTCTTCATGGTGAGGGTGAGAGACACTTGTACAGGCTGCCCAGAGATGTTGTGGGGACTCCTCTGAAGACTTTCAAAACCTGCCTGGATGTGTTCCTGTGTGACCTGCCCTGGGTGATACTACTCTGGCAGGGGGGTTGGACTTGATCTTTTGAGGTCCAGCCCTTAATGTTCTGTGATTCTGTGATATTCTGTGATTTGTTTCACATATCTTGTTGCAAACCCAATAAAAAAACAGCTTTGTCCTATGAGGCGCTGAGCTCCCCTGAGGAAACACTGCCAGCGCTTCTCTCCCCACAGATCAGCCGCAGGCAGTGACCTGTTCTGGCCAAGACACAGGGGTGAGCTTGTTGATCTCGTGTGCCAGTTGTCCCTGTGGTATTAAAGGTCGCTCTTTGGCACTTCTCACTGCTGATTTCATTCGCTCTCCCAGCAAGGATGCAGAGCACCTTTCAGCTGTTTGGCCAGGGAACTGAGAATAAAAAGCCGTGCAATTCTGCACTGAGCCCAAAACCCTTCTGAAAGGAAGGGTAGGAAATTAAAATAATTGTGTAATAACTTGAAATTAATTGATTTTTGGCAATTTAAAACAAACTGTCTCATACTTATTCAAACTTAGACCGGGAGCCTTGGCATCCTGTCTGGATTAGCATTCCTAGAAATTGCTATAGTTTCAGGATCTCGTCTTCAAAGAACAGCTAATGTCTTTTCCTTAAAATATCTCTGTGCTCTGCTTTGAAGTGTTGCTGGTGTGAGATTCCCAGGGAGCAGCAGAATTGTCATCTTTGATCTGTCCTGTACTAACAATGTTCCCTAGAACTCGCCGTTGCAGCTTTTGGGAGTTTTCCACATCAGTTTGGAGCTTTGTTAGCTGTGGGGTTTTTCCAGAGCTCTTAGGGAGGTGCAAGGCCAGGGTTGCTTGTTTAAGCAGGAAGCAACAAGTACAGTGGTACTGAAGAGCAGAGTATCTTTCAAAACAGCAGATTTGATCCTGTTTCTGCTGTTCACAGAATCACAGAATCACAGAAATTAGGGGCTGGAAGGGACCTAGAAGATCATCTAGTCCAACTCCCCCACTAGAGCAGGATCACCTAGACCAAGTCACCCAGGAACACATCCAGGCAGGTCTTAAGTGTCTCCAGAGATGGAGACTCCACAACCCCCCTGGGCAGCCTGTTCCAGAGCTCTGTCACCCTCACTGAGAAAAAGTTCTTTCTTGTGTTGACCCTAAACCTCTTGTGCTCTAGCTTGCACCCATTGCCTCTTGTCCTGTCATTGGACAACAATGTTGTTTGTGTTCTCTTCTCTTCTCTTCTCTTCTCTTCTCTTCTCTTCTCTTCTCTTCTCTTCTCTTCTCTTCTCCCTTCTTTGAAGCAGTGCAGTTCTTTATTTTTCTGCTCATTCCTTGCCAGAAAGGGGAACTTTAATCCTTTTTTTTTTTCCTACTCAGTTGTACTGACAGCTTTGCTTGCTTGGTCTGCTGCTGGATTCTCTTCTCAGTTACCCCATGACAATATAACCACCTCTACTCAGAAGGCACAGTCAGACCAGGCTTTCTACCAAACACTGGTATTCACCCTTATCCTGAGGAGGAGATGAGTGTGTTGGTTTCTCATCTCATGCTTTTTGTTTTATGAAAGTAACCCAGCATCATCTTAGGCTTATTTGTACAGTTGGCCAGTAGAGTAAGAAATAGGAGACTGAGGTGCTACACCCTTGTGGGGATTTCACCGTCTGTGTAACAACACTGTCATGACATGAGATATACTAACTGCAGTTTGGGTGCATTTTGTGTAGAATCCATCATAAAAATATCAGGTGTGGGTTTCAAGGTGATTAACATTGCAATTTGGTGTGGTTTTGTTTGTTTGTTTGTTTGTTTGTGTTTTTGTTTTTATTTGTTTTTATTTTGGCAGGTTTTGTTTGTTTGTTGTTGTTTTGGTTTAGTTTGTTGGGTTTTTTTTCCCCTTGTAGCAGAGTTTTGCTGTGGATTCTTTGTGATCCTGATCCTGGGCAATTTCTGGTTCCTTGCTGTTCTGTACCTGCTGTGGTTGTATCTGGACTGGGAAACTCCATGCACAGGAGGCAGACGGTCCCAATGGGTCAGAAGCTGGACAGTTTGGAAATACTTCAGGGAATACTTTCCCATTCAAGTGAGTAAAAAGATTCTCACGGAACTGTAAACACTGGAACTGAGACAGCTTGAGTAGCCATGAGTGTGGACAAATGTCAAAGACTCATCATTGGTAAAATCCTAATACTTACTCCAGGGTGAACTTAAATTAAAACATGGGAGGTCTGGGATTTAGTGACAAAAAGGGGCGGTGGCCTATTTTCTGCTTGGACTGTTGGGTCACAAGGTAGTGCCTCAGCACAACTAACGTTGGGTATAATGCCTTGAGAGACACATCTAATTAAACTTTGTTAATCTGTCAAATGGGACAGTAAAGTGCTTAGAAGGAAAAGAATTGTCATCAGCTCTGTGTCTTCTCAACATGCAATCTCCAGACATTCTTTTTGGGAATCCTTGTGAGGTAGGCCTCATGATGTCCTCTGCTGTTTCTGTTTTTCAGCTTGTAAAAACTTCAGATCTGAGTCCAGATCAAAACTACTTACTTGGCTTTCACCCTCACGGCGTCTTGGTAGCTGGAGCCTTTGGAAACTTTTGCACTGGTCCAAGTTTCAAAAATTTATTTCCTGGGCTTACTCCATATCTTCATATAATGCCCATCTGGTTCGGCTGCCCCTTCTTCAGAGAATACATAATGAGCGCTGGTAGGTAAAAGCAGAATGTCCCAGCTGTTCCTCCCTATTGCAGCTTTTGCTTCAAGTGTAGGGTATGTTCCTCTACCTGTAAATGGTAAGTTCCCTTTCCAAAGGGTAAAGATAAAGTTAAACCTCTATTTTACTGCACTGAGCATTGGTTATTTACAGAAGAGAACAGCATATTAATTTATAACATCATTTAGTCATTGCACAGACACTTGGAAAACAAAATGAGGATAATCTCTTTCCTGAAAGGCTTAAAGTCCTACTCATTACAAATATCTTCCTAATTGGAAGTTAGTTACCTTCTTCTGACTGAGGTCGCTAAGGGCAAATTTGTGTAATTTTAATTACACAAATGTAAAGATGTAAGATGTAAAGACAGGAACTTCTCTGTTCTGAGCAGCACTTATCTTGGTGATATTCACTGGTATCACCAAGATATAACTTGGTATTCGCGAGTATCACTTTGGTGATACTCATGACTGCTTCTGCAGCAGTAAAAGATAAAAATAACCAGCAGTAAAGTTTAGGGAACAGAAGACTGTATAATGACATCAGGAGTAGTGTTTCCCCACAGTGGTTTAATACATTAGTTGTTTTAGTTAAACTGATTAAACCATTTGAGTATGTACCGTCTAGTGGACAGAGTAGGTTTAAGATACAATTCTAGCTCTTAATCCTGGTTGCAGCACTGACACAGTAGCTTAACGACTTGACTTCAGCAAAGCACAGACATTTGACCTGGGAAAAGGCAAAGGCTCTTACTTTCTCTTCCAGAGAAAAATGCATGCTGACAGGGGAGCGAGCATCACTTGAGTGTTTGTCGGCCTAACAGGGACTGTGGCAACATAGGTGACAAATGGAGGTAGCTTTTTACTCAGGTCATACCTTGCTTCAGTAGCAGGGTATTTCTCTTTGTTGCCAGCTCTCAGAACTAGGTCAGAATCATCTTCCCTTGTGAGAGTTTCATAATCCATGTTATAATGTCCCTGTTGGGGTCCGGGGGGGAAGTGGGTAACAGGAGAAGTATTTGCTTGGCATCCAAAAGGGTACCCTTTGATACTAGCTCTGTGAAAAAGAAATCCAAACAAACACAAAAACCCCAACCTCAGTCAAAAACAACCCTGAAAACCACCACCAGCCCCCTAAGAACCACTAACAACAACTGGACTTGATCTCTAGCTTGTTATTTAGACTGTATTAATTCAACACAATGTAATTAAATGTGGCCTCTGGGTAAATAGCACTTCTATAAGCCTTTGAAGGAGTCCTGAGAGGAGTTAGATGCATGTCTGTTAGAAAGGGGATTTTTCAGAGCAAGGTCTGGGCCACCTCTCAAGGCTAGTATAGCAGTGTGCCAATGGTTGGAAGGGTCTGGATCATCAGGAGCACCAGGAAAGCTTCATAGATTCTGCTATTTTAGCCTAAGCAGACAAATGAGTGCCAGGTCCTGGTTCCTAGAGAAGAAGCTGATGCAGTCACTGGGGATGGTACAAGGGAGCATTTTCTGCCATAGTTATACTGTTGCTGAACATGGAGCTACTGCTTTAGAACTTTTAAAAGAATGATGGGGATCAGCTCGACTGATCCATGTTTGAGTTGACGAGTGTCCTGTTGATTCTGCTAAGTCCTTGATGCCTGTATTTGTACCTGCCTGCTGTGTGGCTTTAGCTGCAGCCTTTCAACTGTATCTGCTTTTGTTGGGCTCCTCGGGCACAGGATCTCTCTGAGGGGCACTTTGGTTGGCAGAGGAGTATGCATGCTCTTCCCTGACGGTCCCAAAACTCCTGCAATGGGCAAACAGCATTTAGCTCATCAGTGTGAAATCAAGGACTTACCTAAGACCAAATCTGTTGCAAAGTGAGGGGGTTGGACCCAAATCTTTGAGCCTTGTCCTGGTCTGTAATCACATGGGAATGCTGTTTAGATATTTAACAACGTGCCTTCAGTTCTAACGTGCTTGTACGTGAAGATCCAGTGGTCACTCTTAAAATGTTTGCTCTTGAAGGAATGGTTTCTGCCTCCAAGGACAGTGTCTCATACGTGCTGAATAACAAAGGTGGTGGCCACGCGTCCATCATCGTGATCGGGGGAGCCGAGGAGTCTCTGAACGCACATCCTGGCAGCTTAACTTTGAACATCCTCAAGAGGAAGGGCTTTATTAAAATGGCCTTGAAACATGGGTAGGTTTCCCATCTGGTAAGCACACTTTGAGTACATGTGGATTCTTAAAAAGAACTCTTATTCTACATACTGAACTCCTAGAATTAGAATTTGAAAGAGTTACTCCTCTAAGAATGTGCAGGTGTCTGGCAAGGGAGCCAGTCTGTCCACCTCAACTCAGTCTGGGAGTGTTGTAAACTCCCTTGACTTTCATCAGTTGCAAGCAGTAGGTGTTATTAGCATATCTTGATGGTTTGTTTCAGCTGGGTTTTTTTTTGTGCTAGCAAAGAATAAGACTTGTGAAACAATATTTAGTAAATCTTGGCAGTTATTGACAAGCAGGGCAGACATTCTGGTCAGTAAACTAGAGGTATGTTGAGATAGAACTTTGTTATTTGAAGCAAACAAAAAAAATAGTCAAACTATGCTCTGAGTTTTTTTGCTTTGGTTGGGTGTTTGGTTTTTAAATCACAGAAGATTGTGATCCAGGGAGATTGCTTTTCACCTTTCTTCTGAAGTCTTTGAAGGGTATGACTTGCAAAAAATATGTTTCTGGGTAATTTGTGGTGAAAATCTCAAGCAAAACCATCTCACTTTTTACTGCCAAACAACCATTATTATTAACATAATTAATATAATTAACATATATTAACAGCTTTAGAGTGACTTACATAGTACAAGCTGCTGTGTTTATGCTGGACTCGTCCAGATGTTGCGTATACTTGGAAAAAAGTAGTCTTGAGAAATCTCTTTTTTTAGCTATTAACTGCATAGAAGGTGGTCTCTTGAGTAGCAGAGGTCTCAGTTTTCACACAGGATGCTAAAGAACATTTTGGTTTTTCTCCTAGAAACTCTTCTGCATGAAAATTCCAGGAGAGTTTCTTGTACATCTCTCTAGGAGTCAGCTAAAGAACCAGTTCTCTGATAGAAAGTAACATTTGAGTCTAGTTTGTACCCAGAAACAGCACTTGTGTATTTAAATAGTGCCTAAATGAGTCTTTACTCAATTTCTGCTCACCTACTTATTAATCCAGTGGGATCTGAAATACTATCAATAGCTTTTATTTTTTAGCCATGAAGTTCAGAAGATTATTTAGGTGCGCTTTGGTTTGAGCATATTATCTATCCATAAATGTCTGATCTGTCAGATCACAAAGGTTGGTGTTTATCTCTCATCTAAACAGAACTGGATTGAGAAACCAGATACACCTTTGCCTGTCATGGCCATGATTTCAACAGCATCCCCTATATACAGTGGCAATAACAGGGCACTTAAAAAACACAGGAATGGCCATTTCTTTCTGTATGAAGTTCTTTGTTTCACATGATGGTCCTCCTTTTTGGAAGAGGCTTAGTTGTCTAGAGCCATCCTCTAGGGTGACAATGCCTGTCTCTACCCAAGCAACTTGAAAGCTGCACCTCACACCTTCACCACCAGGTCATTCTGGGTTAGAGAACTGGCAAGAAAAATTGCTTCTATGTGAGGTATGTCTCCATCTTTCTGACAGGCCCCTTGAAGTCCTGAAAGGCCCCAAGAAAGTCTCCCTGGAGCCTTCTCTTCTCCAGGCTGAACTCCCCAACTCTCCCAGCCTGGCCTTCCAGCACAGGGATGCCAGCCTTCCCAGCATTGCTGGGGCTCTTCTGGCCCTGCTACAACAGGTTCCTGTCTCTGCTGTGCTGAGGTCTCCAGAGCTGGACTCAGCACTGCAGGGGGGAGAATCCCTTCCCTCACCTTGCTACTCTGGAAGCAGCCCAGGGTACAGTTAGTATTCTGGGCTGAGAAAGTCCTGAGTTCTTGTCTAAAGATTATACATCCAGTAAATGATTCTACTTTTTAATGTTTTCTTTCTAGCAATTAACAAAATACAAAATAAGATTCCATTCACATAGAATGAAAGGGTGATGGAGGGTTGAGGGAGGTGGATGAGCAGAACCACCTGCCATCAGTGCTTGCTTATGTTGGTGGTGCATTACTCAATACCAAGAGAGAAAGGGGCAGAGAGCAGGAACAGTGTGAAAATCTGTTCATCCTGGCTCCTGCACTGGCAGCACAGAGAAGCTGTTGTTCCTCAACGAGGAGATTGTCACCTGTGGCCTGATGATGTCAGCAAAATCCTCTGCACTTCTGGAAAGGATATTTTGGTCCAAGGTAATACAGATACCTGATATGAGGTGAAGAAATCTTTGAGACATGAAGCAAATGATGAATCAGCTAACTTATCTGTAGTTACCCAATCATCACTATTTATCACTTTGTGTCAGCCTCCTACGAATCATCTTGCAAAAACCTTTACTAGATTAAAGCAAATCCCACAGTCTCAGGGTGCTATTGCACCACATGAGATTCCTGTTTGTTTTAGTAAAAGGTGGAGTATTTACACAGCCATAGCTTGTCCTAGACTTTCCAATATTTCCTTTACAGGTGGCTGGGTGAGACGTGCTCTATTTGAGAGAGAACCTTTGAGCACACACCAGTGAGGACAATGACTTTTTGGGGTCCGTCAGGCTTGAGAAGTTGTAGCAGTAGTTGTTTTGTCCACAGTGCTTTCCAGCCAGCTCTGCCCTCAGTGCAGACTCCTCAGGCATTCGAAGCCCTGCACTAATTCATCCAGACAATGTTAGAGTAACGCTGCTGTTTTACACTGAGGGTTTTCTCAAGGATACTGTGGGCTGAATGGAGCCAAAAAAGGGGAGTGAAGAATTAAGTCATTTATAGAATCACAGACTCACAGTTTGGGTTGGGAGGAACCTTTCAAGGTCATCCAGTCCAACCCTCCCCTGCAGGGAGCAGAGACATCTGCAACTAGAGCAGGTTGCTCAGAGCCTTGGCCAACCTCAGCTGAAATAGTGCCGGGGATGGAGCAGCAACCACCTTTCTGGGCAACCTGGGTCAGGGTCTCACCACTCAGTGTAACAGTTTCTCCCTTCTCTTCAGTCGAAACCTCCCTCTTTTAATTTAAAACCATCACCCATTGTCCTGTAATTTTACTTAATTTTACTGAAGTAACACAAACAAAACACCTCTGTATCCTTCAGAAGCTGCTTAGGAGTATCCTGCTTTTTTTACCTTTAAAATATTTAGTGAAATTAAGCATTAATTTCAAAGCACACTGTAGTAAAGGTTTTAAACATCATGGTATTTTTGTTTGTTGGAGATGACTGCAATGATGCCATCAACTGAAGTAGTTTGTCCCAGAAATGGTCAGCACCTATCCTCCCGAGCCAATGAATGAGCTGAATGAGAATTCTTTAGGCTGTGCCAGAGACAAAGCGAGTTAGTGTAATTTCTGTAGGTAGGATTTGACCTCTTGTAATAACAGATTAAGGCTGGTGTTTTCAAAGAAGTCTAGAGGAAGGAAGTAGGATTTCACTGGCAGTTGGACAGCTGAAGAGCTTGGCATCCAGCTCCCGTCTGTTTCAAGGATGT
The DNA here is from genome assembly GCA_013401355.1 of Ceyx cyanopectus. Classification (NCBI taxonomy): domain Eukaryota; kingdom Metazoa; phylum Chordata; class Aves; order Coraciiformes; family Alcedinidae; genus Ceyx; species Ceyx cyanopectus. The sequence continues at coordinate 5,677 of VYZU01018447.1, read as the reverse complement.
CTGGTTTTTATCACAGTTTTTGTGCTGAAAACAAGTGCATGTGTTGCTTCAGACAAAAGGCAGAGGAGAGCCAAGATCTGGTTCTGACACCAGCCAGCTGGGAGCATTGTAAGGTTAGCAGCCAGGCTGCCTTGCTTGCTAAGGGAGACAGTGCAGTGGAACAAGAGTGGACACGATCATAATCCTGATTGTGTTAAACACAGTTACTTGGTTTTGTGATTCTGAGCAGCCATAAAAAGCTGTGACAGGTAACAACTAACTAAATCCTGCCCAAAACCTGCTTGCTAGTTATACGCCAATCACTTGTTGGGTTGGTTTTTTTTTCAGCCCCCCCCCAAATCCCCAAGCAGCTGCATAACAGAAGAGTTGAGTGCATGCTGCTGCCAAAGTCTAGTGCTGCTGGAGCTGTCTGTGCTGGTCATTGTGAAACCTTTTCTATGCTGCTGAGGGGAACAGCAGTGCAAGTGGGGGCTGATGTGAGGTTCTCAATGTGTTCCTTGTCTTCCAGGGCTCATCTGGTCCCTGTCTTTTCCTTTGGTGAAAATGAGCTGTTCAAGCAAGTTGCAAACCCCAAAGGTTCATGGCTCAGAAATGTCCAGGAGAAGCTGCAGAAGATCATGGGCTTTGCTTTACCACTGTTTCATGCCAGAGGAGTGTTCCAATATAGTTTTGGTTTGATACCATACAGGCAGCCTATCCACACTGTTGGTGAGTTCCCAATGCCTCTCCTGAGGCTTTTGCAAATGTTTACAAATGCCATAAAGTGTGCTGCAAATTTCTGTGTGAAGTTAGAATTGTGTTATAGCAGAAACAGTTATTGGGCGTCTGAAGTATGTGAGGTTTAAAATAAATATTGGTTTTGGTTTTGTTTTTTTCTACTCCAGGCCAAATCTTTGTCTTCATTTGCAGTTATTAATATAATTGGAGAATCATTTTGGTTGGAAAAGACCTTTAAGATCATGGAGTCCAATCAGTAACCAATCAGACGTGCCAGGGCACCACTAACCCATAACCCTTGAAGACTATCACTGTGTCCATGGGTTCTTGGGGAGGGGGCTCAACGTAGCTTTGAAATCATTAGCTCAGCTCCTGAAAGCTTCAGAGTCACAGTGACTCACAGAGTCAGTGAGCTCTGCCCCACATTGTTAGTGGGTGGGTAGCAGTGAGTTTCCTCCTGTCAGAAGACATAGATCCTAAATATCAAATTAAAGCAGGTTGCTTAAAGCTGCATGGAAAATTAAGAGAGTTGAGCATAGTTTCCAGTTCCAGGAGAAGTCACCCCTCTTAGAAGTGGCTGCTGCAGAAGGGCTTGAGGGGTGTTGTTTGGTGTTTTCAGTTGTGCTTCTGGAAATCCTGTGTTGGCTGGATATTGGTTTCACATCCCCAAAGGTATTGCTCAGTCCAGGTCTGGGCCCTGACCCCTAGCCTCATGAAGTCTCAATTTCAGCACTGTGTCGGGCCAAAGAGCTGTTGGCAGCTGAAGCTGCAGCAGGAGAGTAGCAGGATCAGACCTTTTGTGGTTCTGCCTCCACTTCCCTGCCCATCCAGTCTAAAGTGGCACATCAGTTGAAAGGCATGTTCAGGTGCCTTTGTAAATGCTCCCGTGGGGACCTCTTAATTCTCTACTCTGCTCCAGACTTCCTTTGTAATCTTGGTTGGGTCTATTAAGCTCCCAATGCCTCCAATGCAAGAACAGCTGTCAAAATCTGTAGTGACTGAATGGCAAAAGGAAGACTGAGCTAATGGGAAACTTCTCTTAATGTGTCACAGGCTTTTTGGCCATGACTTTCAGTGCAGGAGGAGGATGAATCTGCTCTCCCATGATCCCTCTTGCTCAGATGGGCAGGTCACAGGCATCACACTGTGCTCAGAGGGTATCTCAGTCAGGATGATGTCGGTGGGCAATGGGTGGTTCAGAGACACCTTAAAGGGTTTGAGGGTGTAATTTGCTAACCAGACCTAGGGCTCAGGTTTGTGACCCCATGGCAGAAGACCTGTGCTGTGATTCTGCCACCTTTCTGGGATCTGTGGTGGAGCTGATCCTGGAGGGAGTGCAGTGAAGCTAATTGCAGCTGTTGTGTTTGGTTTGCAGTGGGAAGCCCCATCCCTGTGAAACAAAACTTGAACCCCACCACTGAGGAGATTGAACAGCTCCATGCACTGTACTTACAGAAACTAAGAAAATTATTTGAAGAACACAAAAGAAATTATGGGATCCCTGAGCACAAATCTCTCATCTTTGAATAGCAAGTTACTATTTGTAATTCCGAACCTTATGAAAAAAAAAGAAAACAGAGTATGGCAAAAGATGTCTTTCCTGTAATCTGTATTTTGCAGTATGTAATTACCCTTGTGTGAGGCATAATTTCAAGAAGGAATTATTAGATGGATTAATGATTTTTATCTTAACCATTGGGGGAGAGGGGATAAATTAAAAAAAATCCATAGGGTGTGAGCCTGGAAGCTGATGCTGTTCTTGAGTTGTCCTTTTAGGTTCATCTATACCAGAAAAGCTATTGAGAGACTTCATACCACTGACCACAGCTTGAGCAGAGGAGCTTCCCCAGCATGAGATCATGAGCAGGAACAGCACAAACCCTAGAAGTCTTTGTTTAGAAGTTGAGAGAATTACCAGCACGTATCGCACAGATGGCATCAGGTGGCATCTCCAAGAGCAGAAAACCCTGCCTGGAAATGAAGGTTTGCAGCAGAGGGCTGTTATAAGCTGTTTACATGTGAATTCAAGAATAAAATGGAGCTTTGAGCCCTCAATATGATGTTTGCAAAAGTGGTTTGTCCATGTTGCAGAGCAGAGCGAACCCTGAAGAGCACATGGAGTTTTACATGTACATACCGGGTGGGGGGAAGCACTGAATGATGGGGCTTTTTTTTGGACAAGCTGGGCTCTGGCACCTTGGTTTGGAAAGTAAAGCAGCTTTGTTTGGTGGCTCCAGCTACAGAGGAGAGGGCAAACACAGGACAGGAGCAGTGTGCTGAGGGAGCTGGTGGGAGAACTGCATGAACTTTTCATCTCGTGCAAATTAAACCCCGTCATATGCCAAGTACTTCTACAGCAGGAAGGAAGCCCAGTTTGTTCAGTCTGGTTCCGGAACTTCACCAAGGAAGGCATGCTTGGTATCTGCCTTTTCCTTCCATGCTGAGAGGTGGGGAGAAGTGTGTGGAAAGATTTAGGGTGAGTGCAGCTTTAGGATGCAGCATGGTCACAGGATCCTCTGTACACAAATTAGGTGCCTAAATTGGAGAGGAGGTTTAGCCTAAGTGAGGGTATCCATTTAAGAACAGGAAAAAAGTCTTAACCAAACTGTTCCAGTTAAAATGCCGCAATCTTGGAGATAGAATCCTAGAATAATTTTGTTCGGAAGAGACCTTTCAGATCATTGAGTCCAACTGTTCCCCCAGCACTGCCAGAGCACCACTAACCCATGTCCCTCAGCACCATGGTGTGGGAAGAGAATTTTAGTATTTTACTGATTTAAAAAAAAAAATAATTTCTTTGTAAGCAAGTAAATCCTTGTATTTGTAAATGCTCTCTATCTGCACATGGACTCTAACAGATCTGGTTTTAGCCAAGTGTTTGATTTTATTTTTCTTTTTTAGACAGTTTTGGTGGATATTACACCAGTTGGGTGCTCTGATGGGACATGAGCTGGTGAGCTGGGCAGCCTGGGGCATCTGCAGCTGGGTCAGTTCAGCCCTGGGGTGCTCAGGGAATAACAGCACTGGCTCCACAGAGGCACTGGACATGGTGGGTGCTTGCTGGGCTGGAGTCTCCAGGGGGAAAACAAACAAACAAACAAAAAAACAGTTGGGACTTTGGGAAAAAGTTAAAACTCTTGAAAGAAAAGACCTTGGCAAGCCAAAGGTGTTTTAAAGAGTGGAACTATCTCAACTCCTATGCAGCAGGGATGAAGGAACCAAAATGTCCTAATGAACCAAATCTGAATAAAGACTTACCAGCCAGCAGCCATGGAGTCCTGAGGAGCCATTTTTGCATAGCCAGCTGTGTGACGCTTTTTTTTTTTCTTGGTTGGTTGGTTTTTTTGTTTGGGTTGTTTTTTGTTGTGTTGGGTTTTTTTTCTGTTTGCCTGATGAGTAGAGCTGACTACTCAGGCAAGAAGAATTTGGAGTCTGTGTCAGGCTGTTCTTTCCTAGATCATCTGCTTTAATGAGATAATTTCTTCCCAGTCTGCTTTTTTTTCCCATTACCTTAATGATACAGAAGCTCAGGATGTAAACTGGAAAGCATTAGTGTGGGGTTGGGGATGGGAAGTAAAAAGGGATTGCAGATCAAATTAGCCAAAACTTCTGGGGAAGGTGCAGGTATTGACTTTGGGACAATATCTGGTCTGGAGGGTGCCCTACAAACAGACCTACCTCTGAATTCTATAAAATGACTTGTGGGCCCCAAGCATGATCCAGAACTGGAAGAGTTAGAACAAGCTGCTGGAACTTTCATTGCTTTGTAATCCAGGAAGATGAAGAAAAATGGGAAAGATAATCACCAAGCTACTTAGTAACTGCCTGTTGCCTTATGAGTGAGCATCTCTGACAGGTTCTGTTGACAGAAGGCTAGTTCTCATTAAATTTGACTTTGTGAACTACAAAGTGTATTTTATGCTTTGTAACTTTTCATGGTGTCTGTAAAATACATACATTGGTTATTCCAATGACAGCTGTGTTGAGGATGTGGGAGGTAATAAAGATTTGTACTAAAGGGTGCTTGTACTTGTGATGACTGGAATTCTGATGTACATCTTGGTTTTGGAGCTTCATCCTTCAGACCTGAAAAGCCTGGCTGGACTGTGGAGGTTGTATGAGACTGGCTCTGAGCCTGTGGTCATGATATACTGAGATGTTTGGATGGTTACAGTCTTCTGAGGGCTTGCCTCAAACCAGGCTGGCAGTCCCAAAGGGGCTGAGGAAAGACTGAAGGAACCAAGGAGACAGCAGAGGGTGGGTGGCTCCTCTGAGGAACTGGTGAAACAAGAGTTAGAGTCAGGCTCCACTTAGGTTTTTAAGAATAAATCTGAAGTGAAACTTGCATCAAGGAATCCAAGTCTTAGTATCTGTCCCTTGGGAAGAAAACCAAAACCCTGCAGAGATTGCTTATCTCCAGGACCTGGGGACCTAAATAGCTGCTTGGGGTAAAAAAGTGTTGCTGTTCTTTGGAGGAGGAAAACCAGTCACCTTCCAGCTGTGCATTTTAGGGTTTTTTTAAGGACGGTGATGTTTACCCTGATGGCTGTAGTGGCAGGTATAAATTCCCAAGCCTGGGAAGGCCTGATTGGGTTTTGTTACTGGTTTAATGCTTTCTTTGTGGAATGATAGGACCTTGCATAAATGGGAAAAAAATGGATGCAAAGTAATGTGGTCTCAGAGTGCTTTGGAGGAGTCTTGTTACACCCTCACGTGTATAAATGGGAGGTGTGTCTTGGTGTATCAGTGGATCAACATCACATTCTGTTTATGCTGAAATACTAAGAAAATTACACCTGCAAAACCAGAAATGGAGAAAAATGAGGAATGGGGAGCAACCAAACCTTAATGGTTCTCCAAGTGCTGCAACAGCATCAATGGTGATCATGACTGCTGGAGATAGGTAGGTGTTGTCACCTCCAGACCTGAGTTTGGATCATTTTTACACTGAGGGTGGTGA
>VYZU01018445.1:3026-16151 GCA_013401355.1 Ceyx cyanopectus | reverse complement strand
CTTTCTACAGCCTTATATTGCAGTTATATCTGCCTTAGGATCCAGTGAAGGGGAGGGTTCAAAATCTTTTTCACATCAGACCTGCCTTTACTAGCTGTACAGCTAAAGCTGATGTGAAACTACAGTGGCAATATACACCCATCAGTAAATAGCAATGTGCAATATGAATGGTGAATTTTGAATGAATAACTGAAATATGAATAAACAGACAAGAGAAACTGGTGGTGCCAAATGCCCAACCTCCCCAGCTATGCCTGTTCCAGTGGGATTACTTTAACCTATGTCTAGCCTGGCATTATGGACTGAAATCCCAATACTATTTGGAGGCACTAAGTGTGCTTCAAGAACACATCTTTCTGTTTAGTTTCGTTTGAAAGGCATCTAGTTTGCATGCTCCATAAAACAAGACCATATGCAATAAATAGGGATGATATTTACTACAAAAGCATATTTCTAATTTGAATTGAAATCCTAATATAGATTGCTACACTAAAGAATCATGATTGGATGTTCCATTCGGCAACAACAGAAGGAGAGAAGCTTTTATGTCTGTGAGTTTTATGTCTATTTCTTTTGTTGTTGTTGGGTTGGTTTTTTTTTTTTGTTTTATTGGCTCACATGTTCTGAGAACATCTGGCTAAAACCACAATAGACATGCACCTGCAGGTTCCCAAACTGCTTAAATACATCACTCACACTTGTTTTCATAGTCCTGGGAAAGGACCACAGGCACCTATTTTGTCTGTTTCAAGTGCAGGACATCATTTATGTTATGTCCCCACCTTACTTTGCCTGAAGTATTTTCCCTTATCCTCAAGCTATTCAGTCTTAGCAGTTGCTGAACCTTCTGTTCTGATTTAGGTGCAGCTCAAGGCCAATATGGGCAACACAAAAGACTGTTGATGCCCCATCACCACTCCAAGCTACATTTCTTAAGCATAAATATCAAAAATAGCCTCAAGTATCTGACTTTTAGAGAAAACTAAAAGTCATAGCTAGCATTCTGCTTGGTTTTTAGGCAAAGTTGGGAGCTAGGGTAACATGGAGCAGATCTTCACTTATAATCCCTGTACTTTTAACACGCTAGCAGAGTGGAATGGAAGGTTGTGAATTTTATTTATAACTTTGAAATTATTCCCTAGATTGTCACTTGAAGAGAAGAGCTCTTTGATTCATTTCCTGTGTAGATCTAAATGTGCAGAACTACACCTCAGTGAAAAGCAATGACAGAGCAAATGCCCATTAAAATGAAGATTCAGAAGTGAGCAGAAAACCCAAACCTAAGCAAACTAATAAAAAATTAGAAGAAACTTGCCACTTTGTTTGTGTGATATAACTCCATTTCAGAGCCTACTTTATTCACATAGTTTTGTGCTAATGTAATTACAAAGAACTGCTTGAAAATCTGTTGGCAAAGAGGCTGGTAAAAGCATTACATCAGCTCTTTTATTTTTCATATCTCTCCCACACAACAGTATGGGGATTCCTGGGACTTCTAAAATTTGAGAGATCCTTAGTACAAAGTTTGGTTCCCTTTCGAGGAGTAAATTCCAAAATTTCTCAGATTACTATCAGCTGCACCAGGGATTCAAAACATGCCAGGAAACTGAGAACAGAAGCCCAAAAATAGATGGAATCACAGAATGGTTTGGGTTGGAAGGAACCTTTAAAAATCATCTAGTTCCAGCCCCCCTGCCATGTGTAGGGACACCTCCCACTAGACCACATTACTCAAAACCCCATCCAACCTTGTCTTGAGCATATCCAGTGATGGAGCAACCACAGCTTCTCTGGGCAACTTGTTCCAGTGTCTCACCACCACTCACATGGAACAACTTTTTCCTAATTTCTAATCTAAATCTATTCTCTTCCAGCTTGAAGCCGTTACCCCTCATTCTATCACTACAAGCCCTTGCAAAAAGTCCCTCCCCAGCTTTCCTGTAGGACCCCTTCAGGTACTGGAAAGTGGCTATAAGGTCTCCTCAGAGCCTTCTCTTCTCCAGGGTGAACAACCCCAACTCTCTCATCCTGTCCTGACAGGAGAGGTGCTCCAGCCCTCTGATCATTTTTATGGCCATCCTCTGGACCCACTCCAAGAGGCCCATGTCTTTTTGTGTTGTTCACACAAAATGTGGTCCTGTATTTCAAAAGGAAATAAACATCATAGCACAACTAGAAAGATGACCCACTATACGGTGCAACTATGGGTCAACATCACCTCTCTGCTCTGGCCAGGCCAGTGTCACTATTGGCAGCATTCATTACTCCAGATTTTGCCTAAAAATGAGAAACTGATTTTCAAAGTAACTTGTGTTAAATTCCATGGCTCATGTATAAGAGACCACATGTAATGATGATCACAGTGCTTAGAGATTTTGAAATATATTAGTTTCTACATATAGTAACTTCAGAAAAAAAATTAATTAGGTTTCTGAAGATTTATTCTCTGTTTTACTCATTTCAGTAACAAGCTATAATATGGTGCATGCAATACATGCCTATGTATTCTATTTATTATTACTATCATGTCAAATTATACTTTCCTTAAAGACAGTCAACCATAACGGGGCATTTTTTTCTCAGCAACTTTTAGCTATACAAGAAAGAAAAAAAAAGAAGTTCAACATTACTAAGTACCTTCTTTATCATCGTGACGTACGATTGCATCCTGCACCATGTCAGCAAGATGAAAATGAACTCTGTGAGTCTTCCCATGTTTCAGTTTCTTCAGGTAGCCCTCCCGTTTCTGGAAAGCTTTTTCTCGCTCGTAATAAGCCTTTATTTGGTCACAGCGCATCCGCTTCACCAGCCGCTGCCGCTGGCCGAGGGGGAGGGACTCCAGCAAGCACTGCTCAATTTCCATCTCATGGGATCGAAAAACATTACATAGCTGGAAACAGCCTGGAAGAAATTAAAGACAAACACGTTTAAGTCAGGTAACAGTGTGTTTTTAAATGTACCCTGAGATCTTCAACAGTTTTCTTGTCCATGCGTAAATCTATCCTGTGAGCTCCTCCCATTCGACCAATGCTGACTGCAGAGAGTCTGTATCATAATTTCATTTTTTGAAACAATTACTTTTTGGTAACACGTAACTAATTCCATTAAAATCCCTGACACGTGTTTAAAAGGCAACTCGGTTTATGTAAACAAACGTGAATAGAAAGATCTAAAAGTTCAAATGCCAGATGGACAAAATATCTAAATAATTCAATATAATTCAATACAATTCAGTCAATTCAAATCAGTCACTTCCCAGCCTGTAGCAATGCCTGTCTCAGGCATGAAAATATGAACTTCCCCTTGTGAACAACGTTTCTGCCAGCTAAATCCTGAGGATTAAGCTCTACCATTCAAAGTATGCCAACCACTCTGTCCTAATTGAGCACTGCCAGCAGCAGCAACAGCCTCAGCTGCAAGACAACCTTCAGGAAAAAATAGCTGCCAAAATCCACAACTTCACGTGGCGGATGTAATCTGTTGCTGTTTAGAGACTGACAACTCAGCTACAGTAATTCTCAAAAGGGATGCTATTAGAGCTTCATAAAGGGTAACATATGCAACATGTCTGTCCATTCTTTTTCATATATCACAAACTATCACAATGAACTAGTAGTAGAATCTTGTGTGGGATCTATTCAAATAGCAGAAGATACATGGAAAACATGATGTCAACCAGAGCTGGTTTTGAGTATGCTGGTCAGGAGGCAGTGTAGTAACATAAGGAAAGGTTTGTGGGCAAGGAGAAAGGTTGCGTTCTGAATTAATCTGAATAAGAGTTTACATCTCATTACATATCATACTTGAACAGTATTTCATACAGTTCTTGCCTCAGTGTATGACAAGTTACACTTAAGTACAGCAATTTGATAAGGTCTCTGTGATTGTCATGGTATATTGCACTGGATAACTCATTAGCAGCACCTCCACCAAAATCCTGAGAAAGCCTACCAGGATATTATTATTTAATGAGATGCCCTGGACCAAAACAACTACAAGAAACATGATTGTGGGTATGTGAGTTTTAAAGTCTGCATCTTCTGTATAAAGACAAAATATAAAACCTTTATGAGTAACTAAAATATCAAAACCAGAGATAGTTTTATTATATTACATTGGTTATAATTATATTATATTTGTCATTAACTAGGACAAAGGAAGTCACTGTAGGTAGAGGAAAATGTTTCAAGGATGCCAGTTAGTATAGAGTTGCTTAATGACTGGATCCACCCTGAACCACTAGAATGAAAAGAATCAGTGCTACAAATCAATCGGTTCATAAAACTGTAGTAATTTACTCACAGTGTGCCAATTGCATTACAATACAAATTAGAAGCTTGCTCCTCCTGTACTAAAAGAGATTTCTGAGTAAGGAGAAACTGCTTGCTTTGAGTTGTCACTATTTCTCTCTGTGAAGTAGAATTTTGTGTCACCACAAGCACCAGATCCTGAAAACCATTAAGATCTTGGGAAGGGTAATGAGACAAATTGAGATGGAGAATGTGATTGTTGCAGGCATTTTCTTCCACCTTCAGCACATGATTTGAGCCCAAGTAACTTTATGGTATGTGGGAACATTTTTGCTTTACCTCTTTCCAGAAACCATATGGATACAGCTTTTCTTTATATTTCCATTGGCACTATGTCACAACTTCATTCACTTGCTCTGGCATTTAAATTGGGAGCCTAGTCATCCTAAAAAAAATGCACCCTGGATGGTAACTCTCACTGCCTGGGGGTAACTCTATTTCTGCCTAGTTTGGATCACATGTCAGAAGGTATTTCCAGAATGTGAAGCTGANACGTACGATTGCATCCTGCACCATGTCAGCAAGATGAAAATGAACTCTGTGAGTCTTCCCATGTTTCAGTTTCTTCAGGTAGCCCTCCCGTTTCTGGAAAGCTTTTTCTCGCTCGTAATAAGCCTTTATTTGGTCACAGCGCATCCGCTTCACCAGCCGCTGCCGCTGGCCGAGGGGGAGGGACTCCAGCAAGCACTGCTCAATTTCCATCTCATGGGATCGAAAAACATTACATAGCTGGAAACAGCCTGGAAGAAATTAAAGACAAACACGTTTAAGTCAGGTAACAGTGTGTTTTTAAATGTACCCTGAGATCTTCAACAGTTTTCTTGTCCATGCGTAAATCTATCCTGTGAGCTCCTCCCATTCGACCAATGCTGACTGCAGAGAGTCTGTATCATAATTTCATTTTTTGAAACAATTACTTTTTGGTAACACGTAACTAATTCCATTAAAATCCCTGACACGTGTTTAAAAGGCAACTCGGTTTATGTAAACAAACGTGAATAGAAAGATCTAAAAGTTCAAATGCCAGATGGACAAAATATCTAAATAATTCAATATAATTCAATACAATTCAGTCAATTCAAATCAGTCACTTCCCAGCCTGTAGCAATGCCTGTCTCAGGCATGAAAATATGAACTTCCCCTTGTGAACAACGTTTCTGCCAGCTAAATCCTGAGGATTAAGCTCTACCATTCAAAGTATGCCAACCACTCTGTCCTAATTGAGCACTGCCAGCAGCAGCAACAGCCTCAGCTGCAAGACAACCTTCAGGAAAAAATAGCTGCCAAAATCCACAACTTCACGTGGCGGATGTAATCTGTTGCTGTTTAGAGACTGACAACTCAGCTACAGTAATTCTCAAAAGGGATGCTATTAGAGCTTCATAAAGGGTAACATATGCAACATGTCTGTCCATTCTTTTTCATATATCACAAACTATCACAATGAACTAGTAGTAGAATCTTGTGTGGGATCTATTCAAATAGCAGAAGATACATGGAAAACATGATGTCAACCAGAGCTGGTTTTGAGTATGCTGGTCAGGAGGCAGTGTAGTAACATAAGGAAAGGTTTGTGGGCAAGGAGAAAGGTTGCGTTCTGAATTAATCTGAATAAGAGTTTACATCTCATTACATATCATACTTGAACAGTATTTCATACAGTTCTTGCCTCAGTGTATGACAAGTTACACTTAAGTACAGCAATTTGATAAGGTCTCTGTGATTGTCATGGTATATTGCACTGGATAACTCATTAGCAGCACCTCCACCAAAATCCTGAGAAAGCCTACCAGGATATTATTATTTAATGAGATGCCCTGGACCAAAACAACTACAAGAAACATGATTGTGGGTATGTGAGTTTTAAAGTCTGCATCTTCTGTATAAAGACAAAATATAAAACCTTTATGAGTAACTAAAATATCAAAACCAGAGATAGTTTTATTATATTACATTGGTTATAATTATATTATATTTGTCATTAACTAGGACAAAGGAAGTCACTGTAGGTAGAGGAAAATGTTTCAAGGATGCCAGTTAGTATAGAGTTGCTTAATGACTGGATCCACCCTGAACCACTAGAATGAAAAGAATCAGTGCTACAAATCAATCGGTTCATAAAACTGTAGTAATTTACTCACAGTGTGCCAATTGCATTACAATACAAATTAGAAGCTTGCTCCTCCTGTACTAAAAGAGATTTCTGAGTAAGGAGAAACTGCTTGCTTTGAGTTGTCACTATTTCTCTCTGTGAAGTAGAATTTTGTGTCACCACAAGCACCAGATCCTGAAAACCATTAAGATCTTGGGAAGGGTAATGAGACAAATTGAGATGGAGAATGTGATTGTTGCAGGCATTTTCTTCCACCTTCAGCACATGATTTGAGCCCAAGTAACTTTATGGTATGTGGGAACATTTTTGCTTTACCTCTTTCCAGAAACCATATGGATACAGCTTTTCTTTATATTTCCATTGGCACTATGTCACAACTTCATTCACTTGCTCTGGCATTTAAATTGGGAGCCTAGTCATCCTAAAAAAAATGCACCCTGGATGGTAACTCTCACTGCCTGGGGGTAACTCTATTTCTGCCTAGTTTGGATCACATGTCAGAAGGTATTTCCAGAATGTGAAGCTGAATGCCTATATATATATATATATATGTAACACAGACAATAATACATAAAAGCTTGCCACTGTGCTCATACATATTGTATTTTGACTTTTTTCTATATGATATAAGCATTTGGTGCTGTGATTCAGAGAAGTAAATACTGCTGGACCCTCAGAATAGTGGGTTTTTTGTGAAGTATGGCAAGAGAAAAACCTAACCCCTCATTAAAGGCACACACACAACCAATCTGCTGACATTGCTTAATGTAGCAAGCACCTCACAGAACTATTGTGCATAATGCTTAAACAGAAAGTTGCAAATCCTAAGACACATACTTACCTTTATTTATGTCAACACTCATGTTGCTTTTGATGATTTTTAAACAGTGATTAAGCTTCTCAGTGTTTGGTGGAGTATGGTCTTTACAGCATAGAAACAAAATGTAGAAGGCTTAAATTAAACCTGAAAACTGGCAATCTGAGATTCCCAGAATGTATCTACTTGAGGCTGATACCTAAAAAATACTCTTTAATGTCTTAATCTCATTAAAAAAACAACAAAAAAAAAGGTTAAAAAAACCCAACCCCCTGAAACATACAAGATATTTAGCTTGCATTCTAGGACACTTTTGCTACAATCTTGGTCTGTTCTTGCCAAAATATTCAATCAGTCCCTCTTCATAATTACAATTAAACATTTATATTCTAATTTAGATATCTGAAAATTCAGAAAAAGACAGTATTTTAATATTTCAACAATTTCAGTGAACTGTTAAATAGATTACCATACATTAAATTTAAAAAAAAAGCTCATTTTTTAGAAATATTNCCTGTAGCAATGCCTGTCTCAGGCATGAAAATATGAACTTCCCCTTGTGAACAACGTTTCTGCCAGCTAAATCCTGAGGATTAAGCTCTACCATTCAAAGTATGCCAACCACTCTGTCCTAATTGAGCACTGCCAGCAGCAGCAACAGCCTCAGCTGCAAGACAACCTTCAGGAAAAAATAGCTGCCAAAATCCACAACTTCACGTGGCGGATGTAATCTGTTGCTGTTTAGAGACTGACAACTCAGCTACAGTAATTCTCAAAAGGGATGCTATTAGAGCTTCATAAAGGGTAACATATGCAACATGTCTGTCCATTCTTTTTCATATATCACAAACTATCACAATGAACTAGTAGTAGAATCTTGTGTGGGATCTATTCAAATAGCAGAAGATACATGGAAAACATGATGTCAACCAGAGCTGGTTTTGAGTATGCTGGTCAGGAGGCAGTGTAGTAACATAAGGAAAGGTTTGTGGGCAAGGAGAAAGGTTGCGTTCTGAATTAATCTGAATAAGAGTTTACATCTCATTACATATCATACTTGAACAGTATTTCATACAGTTCTTGCCTCAGTGTATGACAAGTTACACTTAAGTACAGCAATTTGATAAGGTCTCTGTGATTGTCATGGTATATTGCACTGGATAACTCATTAGCAGCACCTCCACCAAAATCCTGAGAAAGCCTACCAGGATATTATTATTTAATGAGATGCCCTGGACCAAAACAACTACAAGAAACATGATTGTGGGTATGTGAGTTTTAAAGTCTGCATCTTCTGTATAAAGACAAAATATAAAACCTTTATGAGTAACTAAAATATCAAAACCAGAGATAGTTTTATTATATTACATTGGTTATAATTATATTATATTTGTCATTAACTAGGACAAAGGAAGTCACTGTAGGTAGAGGAAAATGTTTCAAGGATGCCAGTTAGTATAGAGTTGCTTAATGACTGGATCCACCCTGAACCACTAGAATGAAAAGAATCAGTGCTACAAATCAATCGGTTCATAAAACTGTAGTAATTTACTCACAGTGTGCCAATTGCATTACAATACAAATTAGAAGCTTGCTCCTCCTGTACTAAAAGAGATTTCTGAGTAAGGAGAAACTGCTTGCTTTGAGTTGTCACTATTTCTCTCTGTGAAGTAGAATTTTGTGTCACCACAAGCACCAGATCCTGAAAACCATTAAGATCTTGGGAAGGGTAATGAGACAAATTGAGATGGAGAATGTGATTGTTGCAGGCATTTTCTTCCACCTTCAGCACATGATTTGAGCCCAAGTAACTTTATGGTATGTGGGAACATTTTTGCTTTACCTCTTTCCAGAAACCATATGGATACAGCTTTTCTTTATATTTCCATTGGCACTATGTCACAACTTCATTCACTTGCTCTGGCATTTAAATTGGGAGCCTAGTCATCCTAAAAAAAATGCACCCTGGATGGTAACTCTCACTGCCTGGGGGTAACTCTATTTCTGCCTAGTTTGGATCACATGTCAGAAGGTATTTCCAGAATGTGAAGCTGAATGCCTATATATATATATATATATATGTAACACAGACAATAATACATAAAAGCTTGCCACTGTGCTCATACATATTGTATTTTGACTTTTTTCTATATGATATAAGCATTTGGTGCTGTGATTCAGAGAAGTAAATACTGCTGGACCCTCAGAATAGTGGGTTTTTTGTGAAGTATGGCAAGAGAAAAACCTAACCCCTCATTAAAGGCACACACACAACCAATCTGCTGACATTGCTTAATGTAGCAAGCACCTCACAGAACTATTGTGCATAATGCTTAAACAGAAAGTTGCAAATCCTAAGACACATACTTACCTTTATTTATGTCAACACTCATGTTGCTTTTGATGATTTTTAAACAGTGATTAAGCTTCTCAGTGTTTGGTGGAGTATGGTCTTTACAGCATAGAAACAAAATGTAGAAGGCTTAAATTAAACCTGAAAACTGGCAATCTGAGATTCCCAGAATGTATCTACTTGAGGCTGATACCTAAAAAATACTCTTTAATGTCTTAATCTCATTAAAAAAACAACAAAAAAAAAGGTTAAAAAAACCCAACCCCCTGAAACATACAAGATATTTAGCTTGCATTCTAGGACACTTTTGCTACAATCTTGGTCTGTTCTTGCCAAAATATTCAATCAGTCCCTCTTCATAATTACAATTAAACATTTATATTCTAATTTAGATATCTGAAAATTCAGAAAATGACAGTATTTTAATATTTCAACAATTTCAGTGAACTGTTAAATAGATTACCATACATTAAATTTAAAAAAAAAGCTCATTTTTTAGAAATATTAAGCTATTACATGACACTTTTAAAGCTGGTTAGCTAAACATATTCACAGTACTAACAAAGATATGTGGGAAAAACATGCAGAGAGCAGCAAGTGTTTTGGCACTTACAGACCCAGATATATGGATGGTGTAAATCAGTGCAGCGTTACCAGGTTCAAAAAGATGCATTAATTTACACTCCATATTTGATAACAGAAATCAGACCAGAAGTTAGAACATTGACCCTTTCAATAATACACTTGCTGTTATACATAATTACTATTATGTGATGAGTTTCTGCTGCTAGCAATACAAATTATTTACATTATATTCAATTAGAAATAATAATTTATTAGTATTTATGCAGCTGACCTGAATTCCATACAAAATTATCATGTCTCCACCACAGATTAATGCATTTTTAGAGGTGCTGCCTTCAGAAAGCAAGTTATGATGTAGCATCTACTGATCTTCCAGTTTCAAAAAGAAATGCTTCTTACCCAGACAAAGGGCTGGATTAGTTCAAATCCATCTCAAATTGCAATGTCAAGGTCAGTATCAAAATACTTGGATTTGAAAATCCTTTGTTCAGTGTGGAGAAAATTACTTACCATTTGAACAGCCTCTCCATTACGTTTATTAAGCTGTAACTGGAGCAGGGTCCTTATAGACACTCAGCCTGATTTTAACAGCAAAAGTGTTTTCATCAGGTCAGCAGTGGCTGCAGTGATGGGCTTAGTGCTTTTCTTTTTTTCTTGGTTCCCTCCCTACCCCACAAGCACATAATCATGAGGGAGCAGTATAAATGTAAACTATTTACCTTGTAAAGAACATAAAGAAATCAATTAATGCCAAGTCTTCTGAGAATAAATTTCCTCTGCAGCAAAGGAGCTGGTGTGTTTCTCCTGTTCTCGGTTCTACAGAGCTTCTTTTGGGTGTAATTACAAAGTTAGGGCTCTGAAATGACATGATATATAGAGCTTCCTCCTTTTCTNATTATATTTGTCATTAACTAGGACAAAGGAAGTCACTGTAGGTAGAGGAAAATGTTTCAAGGATGCCAGTTAGTATAGAGTTGCTTAATGACTGGATCCACCCTGAACCACTAGAATGAAAAGAATCAGTGCTACAAATCAATCGGTTCATAAAACTGTAGTAATTTACTCACAGTGTGCCAATTGCATTACAATACAAATTAGAAGCTTGCTCCTCCTGTACTAAAAGAGATTTCTGAGTAAGGAGAAACTGCTTGCTTTGAGTTGTCACTATTTCTCTCTGTGAAGTAGAATTTTGTGTCACCACAAGCACCAGATCCTGAAAACCATTAAGATCTTGGGAAGGGTAATGAGACAAATTGAGATGGAGAATGTGATTGTTGCAGGCATTTTCTTCCACCTTCAGCACATGATTTGAGCCCAAGTAACTTTATGGTATGTGGGAACATTTTTGCTTTACCTCTTTCCAGAAACCATATGGATACAGCTTTTCTTTATATTTCCATTGGCACTATGTCACAACTTCATTCACTTGCTCTGGCATTTAAATTGGGAGCCTAGTCATCCTAAAAAAAATGCACCCTGGATGGTAACTCTCACTGCCTGGGGGTAACTCTATTTCTGCCTAGTTTGGATCACATGTCAGAAGGTATTTCCAGAATGTGAAGCTGAATGCCTATATATATATATATATATATGTAACACAGACAATAATACATAAAAGCTTGCCACTGTGCTCATACATATTGTATTTTGACTTTTTTCTATATGATATAAGCATTTGGTGCTGTGATTCAGAGAAGTAAATACTGCTGGACCCTCAGAATAGTGGGTTTTTTGTGAAGTATGGCAAGAGAAAAACCTAACCCCTCATTAAAGGCACACACACAACCAATCTGCTGACATTGCTTAATGTAGCAAGCACCTCACAGAACTATTGTGCATAATGCTTAAACAGAAAGTTGCAAATCCTAAGACACATACTTACCTTTATTTATGTCAACACTCATGTTGCTTTTGATGATTTTTAAACAGTGATTAAGCTTCTCAGTGTTTGGTGGAGTANAAAAAAAACAAAAAACAAAACCATTAACCCATTCATCACTTCCCATATAATATTCCAGATATCTGAACTTTTAGGAGATGAAAGTCTGTCTTCAAGCTGGATTCTGGGCTGTATTGTAGTATCTCCAAATAATTAGTGTCCAGACAACTGAAACACCGCCTACTGCTCTTGTGGACTTTGAGAAAGGCTTTTGAGCAACCAGTTCATGAAACTTGGGATCAGGTATCCTCTTACCAAACAGAATATCTCTATTCTAGTTCACCAAAAAAATAAAAGGTCAGGCAGCAATCTCTGGCTTGACAGTTAAGTGTTGTGTGCTGGCTTGTGTTCACATAGTGAAGGTTCATGCAGAAAAAATGAAACTTATCTAGATTGTGTAGAACATGGTCCTGATTCTCCTGTTTTTATCATGCTGTGCTGTTGTGTTGTTCTAGTAAGTAGTAGAAGAGTTTGTGTAGGCAGTATTTGAGGCTACAAAGCCTTTTGAAATAGATGTAAGACTGGACAATGCAGAGAGCATGCAATTTGGTGGAATTTCATCCACCTTGTCTGTTGGGAGAGGTTTCTAGAAAGTCATTGAGAACTGTTCAAAATTAAGCCAGCAAGCTAAATAACAATAAATAGCCATCAGAGGTCCAATGCCTTTCCTTCTTTTTTATTAAGTGTAGACAGACCCTTGGAAGCTTTTTCTACAAATGCTGTCTGGCCATCTTCTTTTTCTTTCTGCTTGCAGCAGTACAAAGGGCAATTCTCCATGGCAATACATTTCACCCAAGGAAGAAGTAACTTACTTGCTGTAGGCTTAAATTTTCTTGCAATATACTTGAGACTACTTGGAATCTTCTGTGAAAAATATTTAATGGTTATTAGGCTAAACCTGATACCCATGGAGTAGAAAAGCAACAGTATAATTTCTAACCATAAGAAAATAGTTACACAACACTCCTAGGCAATTTAGTACCAAATACTGTTCACTTGTTCCAATAA
>VYZU01018444.1:766-15144 GCA_013401355.1 Ceyx cyanopectus | reverse complement strand
AATGGATGGCAGCACAGCCTGCTTATAACCACGGCATCATAATTCACAAGCATTTTAAAAGTGCTTAGATGTTGGACAGCACATTATTCAATCGAAAGATTAAACACATACTCCGAAGTAGCTCTTCTGCAATTCACTAGTCCCTTTCAACCCCACAATAGCACAAAAGATGTGTTCTGTGGGCAAGACATCAATCAATCAACAATATATTTATGACTTTGGGACTATTAAATTTTGGGTTAAAACATCAGAGTGGAATTTAAAATCATTGCCAAAACAGCTGCTGTTTACTGCTTATTAACAATCCAGATAACTTGAGAAAAAAATTAGCGAGCAGATTACAGAAAATCCAGTATTCCTGTGACAGATATTTTAGGCAGCACTATGTTTGTACTCCAGCTGCACTGTTACATCTTTTGTCAGGCTGCGTGATGTCCTTTTTGCAAACCTATTACTTCTGATGCACATAGCCAGGAAATTCCATGGTAGAAAAGGGAATCAGCATGGATGAGCCTCACAGTGCTTAAATAAATCAGTTTACAGTAAAAATGAGTCACTCTTGCATGAGTCTTGTTTCTTCAGTCAGGAGAACCCACTGACAAGTTGGCTGTTCTTGGTAAGTCTAAGGTTCAGCCCTGTTTGCTCTCAGTTGTTCAGTTACTCCTTCTCTTTCTGAGATGCTATCAAATCAAGAATCTGATTTATAAAATCTTTACTTCTTTGTCTTCTTGATGTTCATGAGCTTCTGCTATGAATTTGCTGGACAGGCATATTTATGTATGACTAGGTCAAAACTTTCCCAGAGAATGAAGATCACTCAGCACATCTAGTATTTATTTGTTAATACCAAAGTGAATCCAACATTTACATTTTACAGTTAGGAAAATTAAGCACTAGGACCTAGAACTTAGCTTCTAAAGCAGCCTGATGCTGAATGTCTGACTTGGCATGCCTTTCAGAGGCATTACCTGGGAACTCCACAAAGTCATGTTAGCTGAATGATGAAGCTTTCCAGTTTGAAAAAGGACAACACTAATTATAAAGAACAGTAGGCTATTCATCTAAACCCAGTTACATTAGCATTCCTAGCTAATTAAGTTGATTGTATTGCTGTTTTTTGACACTGTGGCTGAGGGGCTCTGTTTCTGAATATGGGAAATACATTCAGAAGTAAACAGCCATTTAAAGTTCACAGCAGTCCTGTGAAGCATTTTTAGGGAAGATAAGGAGAAATTAAGTAACTAGTTGCAAAATCTGTGAGTTAGGGTAGGTAATCATAGATGAACTGCAGTGGCACAGACTTATACTCCAGTGTGATTGGGAGACAAGCTTTGCAGTCTGCAAGCAATGTAACACTGTAAATTAAATGGGGTGCCTAAGCCCTGCCTCACTGCTCTGCCTCTCAATGGAGCTGATGTGTTTTGAGTGGGATGGCATGGTAACATAGTGATAAAAAACTTCTGGAACCCTGGTTTCCTGTTTAGCCAGTATAGAGACCCCTTGCATTACCATCAGATTCTGAACCTTGGAGCGCTGATTCTCACTCCCTTGCATCACTGACCAGAATACACCACATTGTGTACACGTGGAGTAACTCTGTCATCTTACACCTGCTCTTGTCCATACAGTTCAGCAAGCACCTGATAGCCTGTTTTAATAGTATTTGATTTAGCATGCTAGTGAACTCTGTACTATGGTGAAAGGTGAGTCATTTTTATAGATTGTGGCAAAACAGTCAAATGGAGTTTAATCAGTGTTTGTTAACTATTCCATGCACTAGTTGCACACTAGTAGCTCATACACAAAGCTGGTATTTTGTCAAAAAGACACTGTCCAGCGGTCCTCATGGACACTAACATGATTCTAAGAGAAACTCAGGTAGCCATGTTTAAAAAAGAAGCCGCAAGTGGGGACCTTGTGAAAACCTCAGCGTAGCAAGGAAGGTCATGTGTAAAGTAGTGAAAGCAAGGCTGCAGTGGAAGCCTCCTAGGGTTCCAAAAGAAGAGTGTTTCCCTGTCAGATCCAAGACTTGATTCTGTCTCCAAAGGCTTTTGCAGCAAGTTCTTTTGCAGCTAAGCCAGCATAGAACCAACCCCTGAAGTTGGTAATGCTTAAATGATTCAAAGTAGCTGTCTGTCCAGCCTTTTTTCACTTTCTTTGTCAGGTAAAAGGATAAGGACTTGTGGGTGATGTGGTGGTTGGAGTCTGTCTTGGGCATAGTGATCACAAAATGATTGAATTCTCATAGAGGGGGGGCAGCATAATTGCTATCTTAGATTTCTGGAGGGCAAACTCTGACCTATTTAAGAACTGTCTGACAAAATCCCTTGGGAAGCAGTCTGGAAGGTCAGGAGTCCAGGAAGGATAGACAAGTCCCTACAAAAGGTAATGTACAGCTCTGCTGTTTTAATTGGCACAGTGTGTGCACTTACTGAACAAGAGAACACAGACAAAACACAGCCCCAAGCTTGTNGCACTAGTGCTGCTAGGGGAATCTGCAGCCTGAGAGGCCATTCAAACAGGCTTTTGGATGGATCACTGTACTCAACAGATGGTTTGTTTTTTTTTAATGTACTGAAGGGTATGCACAGAACTGACAATAAAACAGTGTTATAACTGCAGTAGACTCTTCCTGGAAGCTTTTTCTTATACAGACTGGTCTAAGATACATTAAGATTCCATCACTCTGAACACAGACATGAAAGCTCATTTCTTACCTGAACAGAGAGCTAATAAATGCAAGCCTGGGACGGGAAGCACATGCCAGCAGACACCTCCAACCCTTTATAGCTGCAGGACTTCTACAGCTAGAACCAGAAGGGGAACCTGGAAATGTTTAACTCAGAAGTCACTTTCATCTTCAGCTTGCTCTGCTCACTGGAGGGCAAAGGGTTTTACAAGAAACCTTTTACACAGTACAAGTATTTTTTCAGCTGTTACCTACTGGCTTCTATTTTAAAGTCATGTTAAAAATCCTATTTCATCAGTAACTGAAGTGGGGTTACTGTCTCTCCAAGTTCAGTGATTATGGGTGAACTTGTCAGAATTTCTTTGTTTATCTTGTAAATCAGGCAACTCCCAAAAGGATTGGTTAAGGCTTGGGGTTGTGTGACAAAGTGCTTTGTTAAAATGTGGAGCATTTGTAACCAGGTGAGTTGTGCTTCCATGTAAAACAGCAAAAGCTCAGAGAAAGAGAACAAGAATAAGGGTAAATTAATCTTCAGATATCTTCTCTTTTCCTTTCTTCCATGTCACTGTGGTGCTTTATTTAGTCTTGCAGTAGCACTGCTGAAGGGGGAGAGTGGAATATGCTTCAGCAAAGACCCCACAGGTCCCAGTGAGGGGCACTTGAAGGGAAGATCCTGACAGGGATGGTGCTGTAGTTACTGCTCACCAGCAAGGAGCCAGCTCTGCATCATGGCTTTCACTGAGCACCCTCAGGTCTATCCCCTTCCCAGCCAATGGTGACAATCTTCCTTTAGCTTTGCCAGTTACCTGCAGGTCAATCTTCCCATGTTAGATGTAACCCAGCAGCTGCCATGTGATAGCTTCAAACCACCTCTATGTGATTATTGTATTGCAAGGTCCTAAAGTGCAGATACTTTTCATTTGGAGAGCTGTAGCAATAAAAATAAATTAAGTATTTTTGCACAACCCAGGACACACTCCTCCACTGGAATACAAGGTCCATGTGAATATCCTTTCTCCCTGGGCATCACTGAAGTGTACCAGCTGTATGCTCATGACTGACTTCTTTATAGGAGAGAGAAATGCATTCATATACTTATGTCAGTAAGACATCAACTAACAATAAACTTCCTTACCATTGCAGCTCAATCTGTGCCCCAGCATGTGTGTTAATAGTGTATTAACACTGATCTGCTTTGCAATTAAGATGCTTTCTACAAGCTCCTGCTTCACAAATCCTGCTATAGGGCCTCTGGCATCTCAGCACAGAGAAAAGCTGGCCTATGGCAAACACCCACAGGCAGGGCAGTCACTTCATAGCCTCAGCTGGAAACTGTCATACAAAGAAGCTCTAGCAAACCTCAGCGTAGCAAGGAAGGTCATGTGTAAAGTAGTGAAAGCAAGGCTGCAGTGGAAGCCTCCTAGGGTTCCAAAAGAAGAGTGTTTCCCTGTCAGATCCAAGACTTGATTCTGTCTCCAAAGGCTTTTGCAGCAAGTTCTTTTGCAGCTAAGCCAGCATAGAACCAACCCCTGAAGTTGGTAATGCTTAAATGATTCAAAGTAGCTGTCTGTCCAGCCTTTTTTCACTTTCTTTGTCAGGTAAAAGGATAAGGACTTGTGGGTGATGTGGTGGTTGGAGTCTGTCTTGGGCATAGTGATCACAAAATGATTGAATTCTCATAGAGGGGGGGCAGCATAATTGCTATCTTAGATTTCTGGAGGGCAAACTCTGACCTATTTAAGAACTGTCTGACAAAATCCCTTGGGAAGCAGTCTGGAAGGTCAGGAGTCCAGGAAGGATAGACATTCTTCAAGAATCAAATCATAAGGGTGCAGGATCAGACTGTCCCATGTGCAAACAGGTGAGTTGGCAAGGGAGAAGACAGGTCTGGCTGAACAGGATGCTTATTCTGGAGTTCATGAAAAGTAAAGAGTTTACAACCTTTGAAAGAAGTGACAGACAATTCTCAGTGACCACAGGGATGTTGTTGGATTTATGCAGGGAGAAAATAAGAGGGGTCAAAGCTCAAACAGAGCTTAAATTGGCTACTGCAATAAAAGAAAAGAAAAACCAACCCAAATGTTTCTATAAATGTATTCACTACAAAAGGAGGGGTAGGGAGAATATCCATCCTCTATTGGGTGTAGGAGGAAACATAGTGAACAAGGATAAGGAAAAAGTTGAGGTGCCTTAATGCCTTTTTTGCCTCAATTTTTGGTAGTAAGACCAGTTGTCTTCCAGGTTCCCATCTTGCTGAGGCAGAAGACAGGGATAGGGAATGCCCCATAATACAAGGGGAATTGGTGTGCAGTCTGCTACTCCACTTAGAAGTACACAAGTCAAAGGGACCTGATGGCATCCACCCACGGATGATGAGGGGGAGCTGGTGGAAGTGCTCACCAAGTCATTTTCCATAATTTATCAGAAGTCCTGACTAACCAGGGAGGTCTCAGTGGACTGGAGGTTAGATAATGTGACACCCATCTACAAGAATGGCTGGAAGGATGATCCAGGGGACTAAAAGCCTATCAGTCTGACCTCGCTGCTGGGGAACATTATGGAGCAAACCATTCTGAATGCCATCACAAGACACATATAGGACAACCAAGGGTCCAGGCCCAGTCAGCATGGGTTTATGGAAGGCAGGTCCTGCTTGACTAACCTGATCTCTTTCTGTGACAAGGAGACCCACTTAGTGGATGAAGAAAAGGCTGTGGATGTTGCCTACCTGGACTCAGTAAAACCTTTGACACAGTGTTCCACAGCTAACTCCTAGAGAAACTGGCTGCTTGTGGCTTGGATGGGTACACTTTTTGCTAAGTAAAAAAACTGTCTGGATGGCTGGACCCAGAGAATGATGGTGAATGTAGTTAAGTCCACTTTGCAGCCAGTCACAAGTGGTGTTACAAAGAATTACATAGAATTATTGTTGAGGATGGAATAGACCTTTGAGATCACCAAGTCCAGCCTAAGACCTAACACCACGACACCCAGGTAGACCATGTCACTAAGTGCCACATCCAATCTTCCCTTAAGCACCACTAGGGATGGCGACTCCACCACCTCCCTGGGCAGGCCATTCCAGTGTCTAATGACCCTTTCCATGAGAAAGTGCTTCCTAATATCCAACCTGAACCTCCCCTGGTGAAGCTTCAAGCCACGCCCTCTCATTCTGTCACTGGCTGCCTGGGAGAAGAGTCCAGCCCCCACCTGCCTACAGCTACCTTTCAGGTAGTTGTAGAGAGTGATGAGGTCTCCCCTGGGTCTCCTCTTCTTCAGGCTGAACAGCCCCAGCTCCCTCTGCCTCTCCTCATAAGACTTTCCCTCCAGTCCCTTCACCAGTCTTGTCACTCTCCTCTGGACCCACTCCAGCACCTCAATATCCTTCTTGAAGTGGGGAGCCCAGAACTGCACACAGCACTCGAGGTGAGGCCTCACCAGTGTCAGATACAGGGGGAAAATCACAGCCCTAGTCCTGCTGGCCACACTATTCCTGAAACAAGCCAAGATCCCACTTGGGCACACTGCTGGGTTGTGTTCAGCTGGTTGTTGACCAGTACTCCCAAGTCCCTCTCAACTGGGCCGCTTTCCAGCCACTCATCTCCCAGTCTTTAGTGCTGCAGGGGGTTATTGTGGCCAAAGTGTAGGACCCAGCACTTGGCCATGTTGAGCTTCATCCCATTGGCCTCAGCCTATTGACCTAGTCTGTCCAGGTTCTTCTGCAGCATCTCCCTGCCTTCTAGGAGATCAACAGTATACCCCAACTTAGTGTTCCTCAAGACTTATTGCTGGAGTTCGTTCTGTTTAATATCTTTATCAATTACCTGGGTGAGGGGATTGAGGGCACCCTCAGTAAGTCTGTGTACAATACAAAGCTGGGTGACAGCATAGATCTGCTTGAGGGTAGGAAGGCTCTACATAGGCACCTGGACAATCTGGATTGATGGGCTGAGACCAATGGTATGAGGTTCAACAAGGCCAAGTACCAGCTCCTGCACCTGAGTCACAACAATGCCATGTGATGCTACAGGCTTGGGGATAAGTGGCTGGAAAGCTGCCTGGCAGAAAAAGACCTGAGGATATTCATCGACAGCTGCCTGAACATAATCCAGCAGTGTGTCCAGGTGGCCAAGAAGGCCAACAGAATCCTTTTTTATATCAGAATTAGTGTAGGCAAAAGGTTTAGGGAAGTGTTTTACACCTGTACTTGGCACTGGTGAGGCTGCACCTAGAATATTGTGTTCAGTTTTGGACCCCTCACTACAAGACACTGAGGTTCTGCAGTATGTCCAAAGGTCAGTGAAGCTGGTGAAGGGTCTAGAGAATAAGTCTTATGAGGAAAGGCTGAAGGATTTGTTGTTGTTTAGCCTGGACAAAAAGAGGCTGAGGGGAGACCTTATCACTTTCTACAACTACCTGAAAGGAGATTGTAGTGAGGTGGGGATTGGTCTCTTCTCCCAGGTAAAATGTGATAGAGAAAAAAAAGAAAAGAAATAGAAAGAGGGAATGGCCTCAGGTTGTGCCAGGAGAGGTTTGAATTGGACATCAGGAAAAATAATTCTTTGTTGAAAGGGCTATTAAGCAGTGAAACAGGCTGCCCCAGATAGGTGGTAGAGTAACTGAAGGTATTTAAAAGACATGTAGATGAGGTGATCAGGGACAGGGTATAGTGATGGGCTTGGCAGTGTTAGGTTAATAGTTGGACTCAATGATCTTAGGTCTTTTACAACCAGTTCTGTGACTCTAAGTAGACTATATTAGAAGTGTGAGCTTTGGTGGAATACATTTCTCCTTTCAGTGTTGTCAGTGATCTTTTGTATGACTTAAATCACTTCAACTTTCCATATCTCTCAAAAATAGTAACAGCAACCTCTTTAAATCCTGCATCCTGCCAGCTCTATGTACTTTACATAGCTTTGTGACTTGTTGGTGCAAATGGACTTCATCTGTGTGTCTTTTAAATACTTATGTGTAGGCAATGATAGTATTCATGGGCATAGTGTACAAAGTAAAGCAAATGCATTGTGGTGAAGTAGAAATAAGTGAAAGTATTGAAATAGTTTAATAGACTGATAATGTCATCATGCCACAACTCATTTAATGTGCTATACCCAGTGTTCCTATGACATCAATCAAATGACAATGATAACTATTATTTTACGCGCCTTTGTAAAGATATCACAATCCTATTGTCTAGGAAGGAGTCTGTGGTTTAAGTCTACTGCTATACATTAAAAGACCCTGAGTGAATTCCCTGAAGATGAAATCATATGACATTCATGAGGCTAATACTGAAGGTAATTTCTGTATGCATCATGNAAGTGCTTCCTAATATCCAACCTGAACCTCCCCTGGTGAAGCTTCAAGCCACGCCCTCTCATTCTGTCACTGGCTGCCTGGGAGAAGAGTCCAGCCCCCACCTGCCTACAGCTACCTTTCAGGTAGTTGTAGAGAGTGATGAGGTCTCCCCTGGGTCTCCTCTTCTTCAGGCTGAACAGCCCCAGCTCCCTCTGCCTCTCCTCATAAGACTTTCCCTCCAGTCCCTTCACCAGTCTTGTCACTCTCCTCTGGACCCACTCCAGCACCTCAATATCCTTCTTGAAGTGGGGAGCCCAGAACTGCACACAGCACTCGAGGTGAGGCCTCACCAGTGTCAGATACAGGGGGAAAATCACAGCCCTAGTCCTGCTGGCCACACTATTCCTGAAACAAGCCAAGATCCCACTTGGGCACACTGCTGGGTTGTGTTCAGCTGGTTGTTGACCAGTACTCCCAAGTCCCTCTCAACTGGGCCGCTTTCCAGCCACTCATCTCCCAGTCTTTAGTGCTGCAGGGGGTTATTGTGGCCAAAGTGTAGGACCCAGCACTTGGCCATGTTGAGCTTCATCCCATTGGCCTCAGCCTATTGACCTAGTCTGTCCAGGTTCTTCTGCAGCATCTCCCTGCCTTCTAGGAGATCAACAGTATACCCCAACTTAGTGTTCCTCAAGACTTATTGCTGGAGTTCGTTCTGTTTAATATCTTTATCAATTACCTGGGTGAGGGGATTGAGGGCACCCTCAGTAAGTCTGTGTACAATACAAAGCTGGGTGACAGCATAGATCTGCTTGAGGGTAGGAAGGCTCTACATAGGCACCTGGACAATCTGGATTGATGGGCTGAGACCAATGGTATGAGGTTCAACAAGGCCAAGTACCAGCTCCTGCACCTGAGTCACAACAATGCCATGTGATGCTACAGGCTTGGGGATAAGTGGCTGGAAAGCTGCCTGGCAGAAAAAGACCTGAGGATATTCATCGACAGCTGCCTGAACATAATCCAGCAGTGTGTCCAGGTGGCCAAGAAGGCCAACAGAATCCTTTTTTATATCAGAATTAGTGTAGGCAAAAGGTTTAGGGAAGTGTTTTACACCTGTACTTGGCACTGGTGAGGCTGCACCTAGAATATTGTGTTCAGTTTTGGACCCCTCACTACAAGACACTGAGGTTCTGCAGTATGTCCAAAGGTCAGTGAAGCTGGTGAAGGGTCTAGAGAATAAGTCTTATGAGGAAAGGCTGAAGGATTTGTTGTTGTTTAGCCTGGACAAAAAGAGGCTGAGGGGAGACCTTATCACTTTCTACAACTACCTGAAAGGAGATTGTAGTGAGGTGGGGATTGGTCTCTTCTCCCAGGTAAAATGTGATAGAGAAAAAAAAGAAAAGAAATAGAAAGAGGGAATGGCCTCAGGTTGTGCCAGGAGAGGTTTGAATTGGACATCAGGAAAAATAATTCTTTGTTGAAAGGGCTATTAAGCAGTGAAACAGGCTGCCCCAGATAGGTGGTAGAGTAACTGAAGGTATTTAAAAGACATGTAGATGAGGTGATCAGGGACAGGGTATAGTGATGGGCTTGGCAGTGTTAGGTTAATAGTTGGACTCAATGATCTTAGGTCTTTTACAACCAGTTCTGTGACTCTAAGTAGACTATATTAGAAGTGTGAGCTTTGGTGGAATACATTTCTCCTTTCAGTGTTGTCAGTGATCTTTTGTATGACTTAAATCACTTCAACTTTCCATATCTCTCAAAAATAGTAACAGCAACCTCTTTAAATCCTGCATCCTGCCAGCTCTATGTACTTTACATAGCTTTGTGACTTGTTGGTGCAAATGGACTTCATCTGTGTGTCTTTTAAATACTTATGTGTAGGCAATGATAGTATTCATGGGCATAGTGTACAAAGTAAAGCAAATGCATTGTGGTGAAGTAGAAATAAGTGAAAGTATTGAAATAGTTTAATAGACTGATAATGTCATCATGCCACAACTCATTTAATGTGCTATACCCAGTGTTCCTATGACATCAATCAAATGACAATGATAACTATTATTTTACGCGCCTTTGTAAAGATATCACAATCCTATTGTCTAGGAAGGAGTCTGTGGTTTAAGTCTACTGCTATACATTAAAAGACCCTGAGTGAATTCCCTGAAGATGAAATCATATGACATTCATGAGGCTAATACTGAAGGTAATTTCTGTATGCATCATGCTGAGAATTCTTGAATGTCACAGTCGATAACTGTGAACTGCTACAGCACTGACACTGATGGAACAGCACCACATTTTTGGAAAGGAATAAGCCATAACTTTATATAAATACATAAACATTTTTTTTTGAATACTGATTTCTTAAGAAAAACACAAAACAGTGTGAAAACTGGCAGGATTTTTCAGTAGCACAGACTTATCAGTACCTTTGTACTTATTACCGTAATTCTCTTGCTCTATGCCCTCTTCTAAGCATGCATGCTGCATGTGAAGAAGGTACTTGTCAGAACTGCTGAAGAGCAAAATTCTCTGGCCTCTGCTTATCAGAATGGTTTCCATTTAAGCTTTTAGGCACCTATACATTACAACTTCAGATGTCTCCAAAGACACCTCAGTTGGTGGTTTATAGTTACATGTCTCTGCTCTCAGGTGCATTGAATACAATACAGCCATAGTTTAAATCCTTGTAATTTCCTGTCCTCTACCTTCTAACATTAATAGATGTATTCCTTAATTCTAGAACACAGCCTGAATATTTTTGTTTGTGTTGTATCTACCATAACAAAACCCTCATCCATAACTGCAGCTCCTACTTGTTAATGCAATATAATTAACAATTGCAGGATCATGTCAACATCAATAAAAAAAACTTGCTGTATTGTTTAACTGATGGTACTAAGGAAATTGGCGGACACCTAGGATATTAATTCTTCTTTGTGCTGAAAATCTCCTTATGAAGTAATGTAGCTTTTAAAACAGACTACCTTATTGACAAGTTACATCATGGCCTCATTTACTGTCTTTGTCCAAGTAAATCCTAAAAATTACAGACCTATATGTGGGCTTGATGAGAGTTATAACATATGTCATATGAAACATGAAGACCTGCGGTGATCTTTCTAAAGGTGGTATATGTTACTGTAACAACACATTGATGCCTAGCCTTCTGAAGATGTCGGTCAGGGTTATAGACAACAGTATCCAAATTAATAAAAATGTCCTTTACAGTATATAGCTAAAAGTAATTGACTCCCTGTCCCTCTCAAGCCAGCATGGGTTGGTTCCTTTCCTTCTGCTTCTATATTACTTAACCATGTCACATGAGAGGGTGATTCATACTCACTACATGGGCAATAGTGCCTGACTGGCTGTAAATGACAGCTCTTTTGCTTGCCTTTGCCTTTCTTCAAGTGCTCAGCAGAGAACTACCTTTAACCCAATTACTCTCTTTTGAACCAGATGTCACTTTAACTCAGTCACAGTTGAAGAGGTAAGAGCTAATAACCTTTGGGCAGCTAACAAAATATAAGACACGTCAGAAGATAAGTACATTCCAGAGGAAATGGAGCATGTTACAGAGGAAAACAGCAGATCATGCTGCTCAGAAACAAAAGTTCAGAGTGCTTTACTTTTTTTAGGGGGGGCAGAGCAGAATATGGATGCTCTTCATTGTAAAGACAATTAGTGTAGATTCAGAGAGGGAGGATTATGCCTCACAATTCTAATCTCTCCTGGAGAGGGAAAACCCAAGTGAGTCACAACAGGGAAAATACTGACATGATTAATCAAGACCAGAGGAAAGCTTTTAATAAAAAAAGCTTCACCCCAAAACCAAGAAATAAGGTACATAGACAGTTTATGTGGTTAAGGAGTTAGATGTGAGTCCAAAGGCAAGGTGCAAGGCAGGATTACAGAGCCTGAGATGGATTACAGTAGGATTGAAGAAAAAGGGGGAAAGTGAGTTGAGGGAAGATCAAAGAATCATTTGGGTTGGAAACCAAGCATATACCTAACACTGCAAAGCTCACCACTAATGCATGTTCCTAAGCACTTAATCTACAAGTCTTTGAAATTGTGTTATTTCACAGATAACAGTCTCAGGGTGTCCAACACAAGTATCACTTTTATCTTGTGACAAAGCAATTTTATAAACATAGAGAAAAAAAATGTGCTTTGAATACAAGAAATCTTTAAGGCCAGAGGAACCGTAGTAATCAAGTGACTGTTTATGCTTTGGACTGTGAAACATCTATCTTTCACAACTCTGAACACCTTCCTTTAATTTCTGTCCTTATGGCAATCCTGACTGCTGAGAACAACTGCAGTGCTGGTACTACCAGCAAGAACTCGAGGCACATGAGGCATATCCAGAGTTTTCTTGTGCTTAGAGCACACTTGACAGCCTCAAACTGTGGCCAGCTGTAAATCTTTAAAGCCTTCCAGTTTCCTAAGGCTGTGACTGGACATCCTTTCTTGACAACTCCAAA
Organism: Ceyx cyanopectus; assembly: GCA_013401355.1. NCBI lineage: Eukaryota > Metazoa > Chordata > Aves > Coraciiformes > Alcedinidae > Ceyx > Ceyx cyanopectus. The sequence continues at coordinate 2,661 of VYZU01018444.1, read as the reverse complement.
GGTTGGTCCACCCTTCTGTATTCTCTCTTTTGCAGAACTAGAGCATGGGTAGTTTCTCCTAACATGGTTAAGAGTATGTCATCACTCCACTGCACTGAACATTTATCCTAGAGACTGAGAAAATACTCTAGCTATCTATCTTGATGTGGAAATAGCCTACTTTTAAATAAACGTAGCTTTAATCTGTTGGGAAAGTTCTCACTCCCCCATATTTAACTCTACAGGATATGTCTTCATCTACCTGACATTAGGCCAGGTGTAGACACTTTTGTAAGGTCTTGACAATATACTAATGCTCCATCTGTGACTTAACTCTGGGTCAGTGTGCTAGACAACACCTGTTTCTAAAGAAGTAGCATCAGTCCACTCAAGTCCTTACAGACTCTATCACTGCTCCCCGCTTTGGCCTTCCTGTCACCTTGTTAGTGTACAGCTGATACCCTGGTCTTGTGAAGTTTATAGTTGAAGTGAAAGTACCTGTAACTATATGAAATTGTCTGTCAGGGTCCTGGTGGCACTGACAGGTTATTGGCCCTACCTGGCATCCCCCATCCTGCCATGTCAGCCCCTGGGGCTGAATTGAGTCTATCTCTGCTGTCTCTGGCAGAATTACGTTATGAAGTCTGTGAGGATGAACCCTGAGCTGTGCCCTGGCATGAAGGGCATTATAAGGAATTTAAAGGAGATGTACCAGAGGACAGACATGTTTCTTGTCTGATCCATAGTTTGATACCTTCTAATTTATTTTTTTACTCCCATTGCCTCTTGTCCTGTCATTGGACGACATCAAGAAGAGTCTGGCTCCATCCTCCCTATACTCACCTTTAACATACTAATAGACATTGATGAGGTCCCCCTTCAGTCTTCTCTTCTCCAGGCTAGAGAGCCCCAGCTCTCTCAGCCTCTCCTCAGAAGGGAGATGCTTCACTCCCTTCAGCATCTTGGTGGCCCTGTGCTTGACTCTCTCCAGTAGTTCTCTGTCTTTCCTGAACTGGGGTTCCCCAAACTGGACACAGTATACCAGATGGGGCCTCACCAATGCAGAGTAGAGGGGGAGAAGAACCTCCCCTGACCTGCTGGACACAATCTTTCTAATGCATTCCAGGATGCCATTGGCCCTCCTGGCCGCAAGGGCATATTGTTGGCTCATGGTCATCCCCCTGTCCACGAGGACCCCCAGGTCTTTTTTCTCCGGAGCTGTTGGAGAGCAGTTGCACTCCAACACGTTATCATACATGTTATATAACACTGATACATGATATAACACATACATGATATAACACTGTTATATCCTGGTATCATCAGAAAACTTGCTGTGGGTGCTCTCTACCCCCTCATCCAGGTCCCTGATGAATGTATTTAATAATATTGGACCCAGTTACTGACCCTTGGGGATGTAACTAGTCACAGGCCTCCAGCCAGACTGCTCCACTGACCACAACTCTCTCAGCTCTGTCCTTTAGCCACTTCCCAATCCACCTCACTGCACAATCACTCAATCCATACTTCTTAAACCTGGCTGTGAGGATCCAATGGGAGACAGTATCAAAAGCCTTGCTGAAGTCAAGGAATATCACATCCACTGCCCTCCCCTCATTTATCCATCTACTTATCATTAAAGGCTATCAGATTAGACAAGCATGATTTCCCCTTACGGAATCCATGTTGACTACTTGTGATAAGCCTCCTTTCCTCCAGATGCTTAGAAATGGCAGCAAGGACAAGCTGTTCCATCATGTTTCCAGAGATGGAGGTGAGGCTGACAGGCCTGTAGTTACCTGGGTCCTCCTTTTTTGCCCTTTTTGAAGATTGGGATAACATTGGCCTTTCTCCAGTCCTCAGGCACCTCTCCTGTTCTCCAGGACCTTTCAAAAATGATGGACAGTGGTCTAGCA
>VYZU01018442.1:3705-13931 GCA_013401355.1 Ceyx cyanopectus | reverse complement strand
AGTCTTGAATAGCTAGGCAGAGTAAAGCATTTTTGAATTTTATTAAATCCATACAATTTTAAAAATAAAATATTAATTTATTTTTAATCATAAAAATAACTTTGTGCCTAGGGTCTAATACTCTGATTATAAATAATATTATTTATTAAGGGTCTAATACTCTGAGTATAAACATGAATCAAAGGTCATCATTCCCCAGAAGTGTGTCAGACTTGAGAGGCAAACTGGAAATCACAGGATTTTTAATGTAATTCTACAAATGAGTAGTTTTGTACATGATGTGAGAGAGGTGGCAATTTCAGAGGAACTTGACTGAGAGGAAAAGATGTTTGAAGTTTGGTGGGAGTAGAGGGTGGGAAGACAGGCAGGATATGTCTTCTGGACAGCAAAAAATAGATGGGATGTGAATTTATATAAAGATTGCTGAGGCTGAGACACTAATACAACGTAAACTGAGTAGGAACATGGGAAAATACATCAAATATTTACATTTTTTATGTTGGCACTCAGGTACTGTGTGGTGTTAAGATGGAACTGATGACAGGAATTAGGTTGTGGTGTATCTGAATTTAAAACTATATGCATTGCTTAAGGAAATCATCACTGGGGGAGTAACTTTGTCTCTTTTGGGGGATTTATTTCATCTAGTTGCTCTTCTCTGGATTTCCTGTTTTCTAACTTGCTGCTGTTCTACCATTAAAATACTGTTAGTGACAAATCTTGCTGGGCAAGAAAGTCACAACATGTACCACTGGTTTTATTCCTTACTGTTGTAGATGCCAAAGCTTCAGGCAGGTTTCTGGGAAGCATGTTATGAATTTTATATCCCCTAGACACCAGTCACTGCAGGTTGGGGGGGCATGCTTGCTTTAGTGAAAAAGTCTGGCAAAATATTATTTTATCTGTGTATTTATAGGCTTAAAATGGTGACTTCCCTCCCGACCCCATGTATTTTATGAGGGGAGAGGTTTGCTTCAACTGGACTCTTCAAAAATATTTTGATAATTTTTAGAAATTCTCTGTGTTACTTTCCTGTTCATAGACTTGAAGCTATTTGTGAAATGATCCCTTTCTAACTCCATTTCATTCTGCATGGAGGTTGCAGAGCTGTTACCTTTTTACACTGCTCTCAAAGGATAGAAACGTGGGTCCAAAAGCCAATTAATTATCCACTCGCTGCTGAATGGTACCTTGTGCATAAACAAAAAGGCATTTACCTCACACCCCATTGATGCATCGTGTAATCAGTGTGACACTCATGGCTTTTTGTCTTATCACTCTCTTCCTGCAGTGTCCATAAAGGTGGTTTTCAGTTTTAACAGATGGTCAGAGCACAGCTTTGAAAGTTATCTGGAGACGAAGCACTGTTGATTCCATTAAAAGTGAAGAGCTTTCATGCAGGTGGCAACAAGGAGGGATTTATTGTTCTTCCCATTCTAGTGATGAGGTATTTCATACAATGCCTTCCTTTTCCTTTTTTGCTTGCAGGTCATGTGCCTTCAGGATTTCTTTGGTGATGATGACATTTTTATTGCATGTGGGCCAGAAAAGTTCCGTTACCAGGATGATTTCTTGCTGGATGAAAGTGGTAAGAAGATGTATTTTTGTTTTTTAATGTTTACAACTAGAGCAGGGGGTAGATTTCCTTGACATGCTAATTAAGGCAAAGCTATAAAATTGATTTCAGAATGAGGATAAATATTTTAATTCTTTAAATTCTGAATACTGAAAATAAGAGTTAACTGAAAGCAAGAATAAATCTGCCAAGGGCAATGTATCTGCCTATAGAGCATAAAACTGACTTTAGCCTGAATTTCACATACCATAATAAATAAGTTTAAATATGTTTTGTGGCTCTCCTTTTGTGGAAGGTCTTTCTTACCTTTCTGTCTTTATTTTCTCTTTGAATTATATTGCATTTCTTTATGACAATTTTTCACCCTCACAGCTCTTACAATTGAGATTTCAGTAAAGTTTCATAGATAATATCATACAGGAAGATAGATACAGTTCTGTATGCAAGGTAATTACAATCAGCAAAGGCAAACAAAGTCATCTCAGACAATTCAGGGAGTTCTCTTTTTTCTCAAAAACTGACTAATGAAATAATGTGATCAATGTACATAATCCTCTAAGGAAAATACTTGTTTGATTTGTAAATACTTTTGTTATTACAAAGGATATTTTTAACTAAGGAACTATGGTAACAAGCAAAAAACCTATAAGCTTTGTGCATTAAAAAAAGAGCTACCACTTAAATTGTGTTTCTTTAGGTGTAGAGCAGGACCTAGCAAAGGTTTTATTTTCTCTGCACTCTGTCCTTAATTTGTTTGTAAACCATTGATATTGACTCTTTGTTTATTTTTTTTTATATATCAAAGATTTCAACAGCTGACTGAGAAATCAGTCAGAAAAGAATTTATTACCATAGTAACTATATCATAGACATCGTGTACCTGCTTCACTTCACTACTGGTTTTGATGCAAATATGCATTCAGAATGAAAGGTGGTGAAATTCTGTTTCCCTGACTGACCTGTGAAACTGGAGTGTTTTTTTGGTTTACCTGGATGCAGACAATGTTGTGGTGTTTGCTTTTTTGCTAGCTGAAGCTTCAGTGAACATTGACTGCTTTGAATACAGAAGTGAGGCAAGAGCAGAAAATCAGACTCCAGACTATGCCTCTAATTCTTTTGCTAAGTGTACATCAACTTTGCTCTCTTAATTTTCCAGAAGCTTGGTTAAAAAAAAAAAAAAAGCAAAGAAAAGTAAAATTTAAGGTGAGAAAGAAGAGTAGAGAGAATAAATACTTAAATAATCAGGCATCTAGGCTTTTGGGAGTTATTTGTAAGGGAGGAAGAATGCCCCTGTTCTGTGTTCTGAATTCAAAGCTCCTGATGCTGAAGGTGAATGAGGGTTTCTGGGATTGGAAAACCAATCTAGGATTAATTTTAGCTAAATCTGGGTATCAAGAGAGTAGGCACCTGCCACTGAGCCAGTCCTGGTACGCTTCTTTCACAGTAAATAAAACCTAGAGCTATTAGGGATGTGGTAGATGTTTGATTGACTCAGTTGAATGGAGATGTTTAGAACAGTTCATGTGAATTTTATACTCCAGTAGTGTCTGGTTTGCTTTTGTAAAAATATCAATAAGTCTGATTTAGCTGTTCCTACCTGTAACTTCCCAAGATGTTCTATGCCAGTGGTGAACTCTCCTCACTGGTTTTCAGCTATCTTACCCTAGATTCCCTTGCTGTAAGCAAAGCCAGTTACTACTTGTTTTATTTACTGTGGGAAACAGATTATTCCTTTCTTTGAAAAAAAATCAATTTTCTCTTCTTTAGACTGAACAATTAGTTCAGTCTGTCTTTGTTCTGACTTAAGTCTCAAACCTGCCCTTGAGGAGGGGAGTGTGTTCCTCCTTTGTATCATGTCCCTTCTGTTTTGTGTTCCTTCTGGAAGAGAATTGCATATCCCCTTGACAATCAGTTAAGAAAAGCCAGTTAATTAGGGATCCATCAAAGAGAAAAACAAGCAGTCAGCACTAGACATTTCAGTTGCTTCTCTCTTCCTTGATATACAAATATTAAGCACACTGATTATTGCATGAAATACAGAATCATAATTCCTAGCATGCGTCTCCATATCTGACCTAATCAAGAGAACTCCATGGGACATGAAGATACTTGGAAATGACTATAAAATTAAGTAAATCCTCCTTGTTTGTCAAGAACCACTGGTGGTATTTTCTTAGAAAGCTGTTGTGTGAAATGTGGGCACAAAAACATTATATTAATGAAGCATACATTACATCAGCCATCTTATTAAAAAGAATCCTCAGTGTTAGAATATGGCAGTGGCTGCTTTCAGGCATTGTTACTTACAGTTCTGGACACTTTCCCAGAAATCCCAGTTTTTCTTTAACTGATGTGGCTCAATTTTCCAAAAAGATAATTCAGAGCATGGTTTTCTATAGCCTTCAGCTGCATGTTGTCAGAAATTAGGATTCAAGGGCCATGCTCACAAAAAAAACATTTGCAATCAGCTATTAGAGATACATCTAAATAGGATTTGGAAATATAAGTAACTCACGAGATTGGCCTAAAATAAGAGCATCTCCTTGGCTTATACGGATGTGTCTTTCTTAGCACTGTAAATTGAGAGTTTTTGAGGCTGGCAGTATCAGACTTAAATAAAAAAAAAATAAATTAAAAAAACAACCACATTACTTTGTATGTTTAGTTAATGTTGGATGGGTGCTTTGAAAGCTTGTCTCACAAACCTATGTATAACAGACCACATCATGCAAAAAAAGGCTGAATTCTCAACTGACCAAATGCAGTGTCTGCCTCCAAGCAGAGCGTAACCAACATAGAATGTCTGGATGTGAAAACAATTGCAGATTGACTGTCAAGAGCACACAGTGCTGTTATGGAAACAATGACGGGAATTACCCTCTTCTAGGGGAAAATGAAGACTGGAATCTTTGAAACCTAATTTCACTTGGACTTTGCTGGCCTGGGTTAGTCCTCAGCTCAGCATCTCTGTGCCAGCAGCGTTACTGCTTCATCTTGCCAGCAGCAGACAACTTGCCAGGAAAATCTGAGTCCTGCAGCCTTCACACGCGTGCGTGTGCGTGCAGAGGCTTGCACACCCATCTGATTCAGAAACTGCAGTTAAGGTCAGGGGTATCATGTTTATCTCTTAACAACTGGCAGGTTTATGTAACCTCCATTACTCTGTCTTAAAAGAGGAAGGAAGGGGAAATCAGTTGTAGTCCTTGTCTACCCTGATTTATAGGACAAGAGAGTGATGTGTTAAGCAGCTTTTGGCTGGACTTGGGAGTGGAGAGTATGCTGGCTGACTTACTCTGCCCTCATCAAAAACTCGTGCTTTGGCAATTGGAAAGTAATGGTGGGTTCTGGGGACTTTTTGAGATAGAACTTTGCTTTCAACAGAGGCATAAATATAAAGTATTCCAGTTCTGTGTGATATTTTCAAATGTCGACAGCTGCTGGGCCTTGGAGACAGATACTCTGTGTATGAGGCAGAAACAAATGAAGGCAGAAGGGACCAGTTCTCTGGCTGCTTGTACCATTTAGACTGATGGTTCTGTAAGAGCAGAAGAAAATAAGCGGGTTTTTTTCCTGTGGATTTGCATCCAGTGCCCTCTTTATTTTCACAAAATCACAGAATGTCAGGGGTTGGAAGGGATCTAGAAGATCTACTTGGAAGGTCTACTTATTTGAGACATTACTTCTCACCTTTCTGTCTAATCATCTCTAGCAGTCAAAGTTTGGTCACTTGAATAATAAATCTTTGCTCCCTCTGGCTGGTGGATTTATAGACATGAATAAAGACATTAGACCTTTCAAGAAGATTACATAGCTACTTTCCAGTCCAAATTTACCCTGAAATGCCTTTCTTTTCTTTCCCCATTTCTCACCATGCATGTGTGTATATTTGCATAATTATCACAATTCCACCTATGAAAAAAAGTTGTCTTTAGGTATAACCAGGAAAAATCATGATCACTTAAAAGTTGGAAAACAGTCTTTCATTGAAACTCACCAAACTGTATGGCTGCAGTTGATGCTAATTCACTCTGTTCATTGAACCAAATGTTCTTCAGTGTTTCCTGCAGTATTTGCTTTCTCTGATGTCTGTTAAAAATAGCATGAATGAAATGCCATCCAATAAATTAGAACTGGTGGAAATTCCCACTTCAGTTGCATAGAGTTTTGAGTGTCCATATTCCTTCAGCATTTTTCCATGGGAAAGTTGATTTTGGATATAAAAATACCTAAAACTTTGGGTCCAAAAATATAGAACTTTTTTCATTAATATGTGCATATTAAGCAAATTACATTATTATTGGGAATTTATACTATAAAACATCACCTTGTTTTAAATAGAAGAAAAAATATATTAAATAGCATCAGTATTATCTTAATGTACAGAAGTTTTTTCTCATAAAATGTAGTATTAATATGTAGTTAATAATGGAATAAACAGCATGCATTTATTGGTTTTTAATAGCTCAATATATTTGCTCTTTTATTTTTATGTTATGATTTCTTGAACTGCTGCTTGCCAGGGGAATATTTAGATTAATCAGATTGGTTCAGTATATTTTAAGCTACTTTCCTATACTGTGAGCATCTCGGTTGTATATCCAAATACAGAGTGCAATTCCTATTTTTATGACTGATTTTATAAGCAAACTTTCAGTTCTGGGGAAGTAACACAGAACTTTGATAGATATAATAGGGTAAATCTTGGCATTTGAGTCCTTAATTTAACTGCCTAATGTCACTTCTTCCATGGAAGCTGCTTTATTTACAACTTTTGAGCCTAGTCTACAGTCTGTATAATACTCTCTTCTAGACAATAGGTTGACTTTTGAGCTTTTTGTGCATCCTCAGAGGATGGCAGCTTCCAAAATACCATCTTCCTTTGAGTGCTTTTTAGAAATGACTTTATCTTCTCCTTGTCCAGCTCCAGTGATGATGGAAGTGGCAGATAATAGCTGTGTGTTATAACCCCCTCAGTTGAGTCTGTTAAGTAGTTTGGTGAGAAGTGTAGAGGAGTTCAATATCAGAGATGTTCAGAAATCACCTTCCCCAGATGTTTATCTTTGTACTTTTCCTTGCCTTGTTAATTAGCTTGATAAAATTGAGTGTACAGTGTTGATAATCTTGGCGAGTATATTTGTATTTTTTCACAGCTTGCAGATCCTTTCCAATTCTGGCAACTATTAGAATCTGTTCTATTTCTGAAAAGACATTTCTGCACCCCGTAGTTCTATTTCAGGATTACAAACCAACATAGTCCTATTTTCTCCAGTTATTATGAGCTTGTATGAGACAGTAACAAGATGAGTAGCTCTGGTAGCATCAGTGCTTCATTATTGAGTTTAAGAACCTGAACAAACTACTGTCTGCTATTGGGATGTACCCTGGACACCTCTCTGTTGGGTAGCACAGTCATATCAGAGAGTTTCTGTATTGAATTAGACTCTACTCAACTTCAATAAAATAGGACTGACTTGTTAAATTGACCATTGACATGTTCTACTAATTCTGAACACACACCTTATACCTGGAGTCTCAAGTGTACACACTTTTTTAACACCAGAGCTGTCCACAGATTCTCTTTTACTGGCAAAACCATTTGAAAATAGAATATTTATTCAAAACCCAGAGTTAGTTAGCTTTTAGAAAGCAGAAACTTTCTGAAGGCATGTGAGGAAAATTTCTTTATCCTTAATATTCATTAAAGGCCTTTTTAAAAAAGTCTCATGAAACTGCATTACAGCAGTTGAGAGAAAACAAAAACCAACCTGTGGTAAAATCAGAAACTGAGTACCTCAGTGATAGGTATTCAGATTTAAATACTCAGACATATTTAGTGAGATGCTGTGCACACAGACACCTATATATATATATTTATATTAAAATATATATAAATATATATCCTTTATATTAATATAAAGGATTTTACTGTTATGCAGATCCAGTCAGCAGAAGAACTCTTTAAAATGCCTCTCAATAGACCCTGCAGTGATGGTTCAGTGCTGTTATTTCTGAGAGGCACCCTACAGAAATTTCCCATTGAAAAAACTCAAAAGCCAGTAGTTCGGGTTGTTTCTGTGAACAGCCACCTTCAAATAAACTTTTTTTTCATAGCATGGTTTCCTGCAGGAAGACTGGGTGCTAATATTATATGCATAAAGTAATGTAAGGCTGAGTAATCTTTAGGAAGTCTCATGTTGCCATGGAATTGAGCACCAGTAGGTGGTAGGTCATGGAGTGCTGATTTGGATTCCTTTATTCTTCAGGCAGAGCTATTTTAAATTTTTCTTCTAGAGGAATTGTAACAGTTGTTTTCTTATTTTTGGAGAAAATCTTCTAGGGGCTTATTTATTGAAGCAAGAAGGAGCTAACCTGAGATCTCTTAACTGAAGGACCTGGGTCAAGGAAAGTTTTTTGGAAGATTGCTAATTATTCCTAATAGAGTGAAGTGTGGTTAGAATACAAAGAAATTTAAATAATTTAGTATTTCCTGTTAATCTGGAATAGGAAATTTTTCACTGCTCGTTGGAACTCTTCAGATTGTCTCACAGAAATGGGAAGATAATTTAAGAGTGAGTCAGTTTCTTGGGAAGATACCATGTTTAGGAAGAAAAAAAATCCTACAGCAGAGCAGATCTGATGAAGCTTTATAAAAACTATTTCTATCTTTACATGCTCTTTCTCTTTGCCAAGCACTTACTAATTTCCACAGAATAGGTTACTTGAAAAAAAAATGCAATAGAATGATTTTTTTGCATACCAATTGCTATACAGCAAGACTGAAAGATAGGATATATTGTTTTCTGCTTAAAAATAATTAAATTGGGGAAGCATGGGAAATGCACACTAGGAAGCCTAACTTTGGGATCAAATAAATTGCTTGAAATTGTTCTTTAAAATAGAATTATTAAATTAATATGTAAGCATTTAATGATATTGACAAACCTAGATAAATAAATCAGGATTGATTTATTTTTTTTCTTTATCACTTTGGGTATATGAGATACCTGCTGGGATCATAGTTCAGACTGGATGCAGATAAACAGCTGTGTAGTTTTTAGCAGTGAGAGAAATACTTATTCTTCTTATAATAATAAGCTTTAAACTTCCTAGATGTAGAGACAAAATGATGCTAATGCTATCTGGGAACATTTATTCCATTTAGATTTAGTGCTGTTAATAATAATGATATTACAGAAGAGCTGTCTTAGAGCATTAGAAGTTGTAATCAGATGTTGACTTCATGTTGAATAGAAGATTAAAGATATCAAAACCATCCCAGCAAATAAGGTNAAGGAGGAAAAAGGAGGAAAAAGGAGGAAAAAGGAGGAAAAAGGAGAAAAAAGGAGAAAAAAGGAGAAAAAACGAGAAAATTAGCCAATGAAGTCTACTGAACTTTAATGTTTGAGCACTTGTATGCTGAAGTCGTTTGCAGTTTCAACCAAAAAGCAACCTAAAGGCTATCTTAGTTTTGCATCTGTCCAAAATATATTAGTAAACATCCAAACTCCTATGGCAGAAAATGGAAAGCTTAAAAAGAATTGGTCAATAAAGAAGTCTATACCAAAACATAGACATGAAAAAGTTCACATGGTCAGATTTGCCAAAATTATGCTGATTTTGACCTTGAAAAATAAATTAAATTAGATTATTTTAATCAGATGAGGAAATAAAAAAAACAAAAAACACTGTTTCCATCTATAATATCCATAAATCACTTTATTTACAGACTACAGCTTGGGGATTCAGGGCCAATTTAGTAATAGGATTTCTCTTCTGTTTGCACCATGTCAGCATCTGCTCTCCTCATGTGAAAACAGAAAGCTGCCCAAGGACATTTTAGCACTTTCTCACCATGAACCACCCATATCCCAAAGAGTCTGCCTACTTCAGTTAGCTAGAAGCATGCTACATTTGGTATTGAAATTGTTGAGGTGAATAAATGATAACACTGACTGGTAGAGCAGCAGCTTTTGTTCAACTTCAAACTATAAAGCACTGCTTTATTTGAAAAGCTGAAGTCAAATGCTCCGAGGCTTCTTTCACAAAGTGATCATGCAGCAAAACAATGGGTGTGCAAGGGGAATACCAGTAAATACAGTCCAAAATACAGCCTCCTCGCCCTAGATATGTTCCTCCTCTTAGTTACACAGTGGCAGACATGGTTTGTTAAAGGCTTTTCACATGCCTAAGGAGCCAAGTCTGGTAGTGATTTCTTTTAAATTTAAATAAACATTTGACTCCTATATATACACAGTGCTTTAAAAGAGAAACTCCAATTGTTCTGAATTACTGTACCAAGAAACAATCACCTCCAAGGTAAAAGGTAACAGCCAAGCATGAGGAAAATCACAACAGGAAGAAAAGAAATAAAATTCCAGATATGAGAGCAAAATGACACAGCTTTCAAAGCATGCTGCAGGCTACAGAGAGCCCACTTACTGCAGATAAGAATTCAGATTGAATTTTGGAGGTTTAATCTGAAATGAAGAGAGGCAGAATATTCCTGGGGGTAAACAGCTCCAGGGAGCACCAGTGTTACAGGAAGAGGCTTCTACCAAATTACCATCACTCTTACTTGAATTCACATCTTCTGCTTGTGTATGAACACAACAATTTATTATCTTAACTTCAGTCTATCATTTTACCTCCC
>VYZU01018441.1:0-41950 GCA_013401355.1 Ceyx cyanopectus | reverse complement strand
TTCTATGATTCTATGAAAAAGTAGATTTTCAGTAATAAACGTTTGATTTTCCATGTCAGTCACCCAAATGAAAATTTACTTCACTGAGCCAAGTGTTTTGCTCTCATCTTTAGACATCAAAAGAATGAAATGATTTCTTCACTGTATTTGCTGGCCCTATATTTAAAGCCGGACATTAATTAAATGACATTCCCTACATCATTGCTATAGGTAAACAAGGAAAAGCTGAAGTTTATGCTCAAATTCTCCATGTGCAAGGTACAGTGAGGTGAAAGTTACTACAGAAATCAGACAACCTCAAAAAACAGAGGTCATTGACTCTGATCAACCTGTAGTAACTCTGACCTTTAGACAATAGTTCACTTTTCCCTGGCCATCCTTTCTCCCGTTGCTGCAAGTGTTTGAGATAAAGGACTAACAAGTCATTAAAAAATGGAGGTCCTTCTGCATTTTTTTCCTAGTCGGTGCAGCAGAAGCAGAGGTGTCATTATAGAAACTATCTGTAGTGACTACATGGATCATTCTCCACAACAGACACATTCTCTTTTTGGCAAGCTCAAGTTTTAAATGAAGGAGAACTGAACCCTGCACTGAGGAGTTCCATTTAATTTGGTTGGCAGTTGTAACCTCCAGTAGCATCTGGAAGGTCAAGACAAAGGTTTATGGAAAATAAAATAGCTCCTGATAAATCCTGACAATAATCCATAACTGCTGTAATCTGTAAGGGTATTTTCACAGATCTATAAAGCCAGACAACCAACAAGTCCTCAAGACTTATGGTTTAAGGTCAGGGCAGACCCCTAGACCTATAACAGCTCTCTCTTTTAAGACCCCTCCTCCCCAAAGAGGAAGAGGAAGGGAATAAGGGACACTCGACAATTAGAAAAGGAAACTAGAACAGTTTGAATGAAAACGAAAATAATAATAAAAATTGAAAACATAGAAATATAGACAAAACCAGCATTGAACACAAATCTGCACTGTCAAGGATTTATCAAAATAAAACCATGTCCAAAAGAATCTTGTCTTTTTTTCCACCCATCCTACATATGCCCTTTTTGGGGTTATACCTATTACTGTCTCCACTTTCCATCTGTAACGTTTCCATATTTCCTCTGTTATCTAGGTAATAACTTATTTGGAGCAGACTGGTTTTTTTCCCCTGTATATTTGTTCTGTGCATGTTGGCACTAATTCTTGACCTTAGTAAGTTAGAAGCTGATAACAATCAACATCATCTTTTGTACCAAAAATTAAAAATCACTTCAGCTGCGGGCATTTCTTAGGTAAAAAGTTATATTACCAAACAGATGAGGATCAAAGCCACCAAGAAGGCTGAGAGAGATTTTGATTACAATAAAATACTGATTTTATTTTTTCCTTTTATGTTTAAATTATAATGGCCTGCCTTCAACTCATGCTTTCGATCTCTACTGTGTTGCCCATACTGAAACACTAAGTAAAAACAACCTTTTGAGATAGATTTTCTCTAAATGATGAGAAGATGGTTTACATGTCATGTTTGTTAGGTAATTTAAACATATGAACAGACAGGAATTAAATTATTTACTAGCAATGTAGAGCGACCCATTTCAAAAGGTTTCATCTAATTTAGAAAACCCTATTATGAAAGACTGAAACTGAAGAATTTTATGCATTAATCTTGCCATGGCCTTTTGAATGTGAATGATAATCGTAAAACTTTTATATGATAATTTATGATTATCACAGCAGAGTAACAACAATGGTTATGTGTTTGAGAAACAGTGCATTAAGAATGTACCTGGAAGTTGAAGTGTGATTGTTGTGCTTTTTTTGTTTGTTTCTTTCTGGTTTTTTTTCCATCCGTTTTTCCTTCTTCTTCAGACAAATGAAATATACCGGCATTTCTCATACCCTCAGTACTGTGCTGACACACTATGACAAAATCATTTGTCAAAATGGAAATTACTTTACTTTGAATATGGTATTGGTTTGGGCTTTTTTAAGTTGTAGGTGGGAGTTTTTTCACCGAGGAGGACAGAGAAGAGCTGGATATGACAATGTAATCCAGATGTGTTTTATTGCAGGTCACCCACCCCGCACCGGGGCAACCGGGCCCACTTCCGGGCCTCCCGATACGGCCGCCTCCGCCAGAGGGCGCCCGCGGCAAAAGCGGCGCTCTGCCCCTTTCCGCCTGCGCGATGCCGGCCTCTCCGCTGCCCCGCACCGCCCGGTCCCGCCCCCCGCGGTCACACCACCCGTTCTGCCGGCGCTGCGTCAGTCACACAAGATGGAGACCGCCGAGGAAGGTACCGTGTTCGCTCTGCCCTCGTCGCTGCTTTCCCCACCCCTCTCCCCCTCCCCCTCTCCGCCGGCCGAGCGCTGCCTCGAAGGGGGGGGGGGGGCGTGCCTGGCCCGGTGGCCTCTGGGCGGGCCGGGGGGATGTTTACACTCGGAAGAGCTTCGCGTACCGGGGCTGCAGGTGCCCGAGCCGCCATTCCCCGCCCTTCCTTCCTCTGCCGGGGTGCACCGGCTTGCGGGGGGGGGCGAGCGAGGAGTGGGGGGTGCGTGGTGCGCGCGCGCGCACGTACGCGGGTGCCCTTACGTAACCGCGGCCTTGGGGCGCCGGGCGCTGCGGGGAGGCGGAGCTGCGGTGATACCCCGGAGCGGGGCCCGCCTTCACCGGAGCTCGTTCTAGGCCGGCGGGACCGCGGGAAGGTGTCGCCGAGGGTGCACTGAGGGCCTCGGGAGCGAGTGAAGAGGTTTGGGGCTGAAAGCAGGAGGCGGGTGGCGTGCGGAGTTCTCGCTGGGTCCTTGGCCGGCAGACGCGGTCATACCTGGCGCTGTAACTTCAGAGATACGTCCTCTTTCAGCTCGATAGGAGTAGCAGCTTTAGCTGCTGCTGCTGCTGTTTCCTCTGCGAGATTATTTTCTTTGTGCATCCTGGAAAATCTGCTTGAAAAAGTGCAATAATAAAGTGGTGCAGTAGGTGACGTTTCCACGTCTCCTCTGCAATAGACTAACACATGGTCGTTCAACAAAATGTTGTCGAGAAGATAGTGGTTATTTGTGTGTGTGTGTGTGCGCGTAGCTTTCATTTTTAAGGGTATTTCTTCACTCGTGAGCAAATGTGGGTATGTTTTGTCAGCACTTTTGGACTGCTCAGATAATGTTGAAGAACTATGTATTTCAAGCTGATAATGAACTTTCACAAGGCAGGACTTCATATTGCAGTGNCCGCCATTCCCCGCCCTTCCTTCCTCTGCCGGGGTGCACCGGCTTGCGGGGGGGGGCGAGCGAGGAGTGGGGGGTGCGTGGTGCGCGCGCGCGCACGTACGCGGGTGCCCTTACGTAACCGCGGCCTTGGGGCGCCGGGCGCTGCGGGGAGGCGGAGCTGCGGTGATACCCCGGAGCGGGGCCCGCCTTCACCGGAGCTCGTTCTAGGCCGGCGGGACCGCGGGAAGGTGTCGCCGAGGGTGCACTGAGGGCCTCGGGAGCGAGTGAAGAGGTTTGGGGCTGAAAGCAGGAGGCGGGTGGCGTGCGGAGTTCTCGCTGGGTCCTTGGCCGGCAGACGCGGTCATACCTGGCGCTGTAACTTCAGAGATACGTCCTCTTTCAGCTCGATAGGAGTAGCAGCTTTAGCTGCTGCTGCTGCTGTTTCCTCTGCGAGATTATTTTCTTTGTGCATCCTGGAAAATCTGCTTGAAAAAGTGCAATAATAAAGTGGTGCAGTAGGTGACGTTTCCACGTCTCCTCTGCAATAGACTAACACATGGTCGTTCAACAAAATGTTGTCGAGAAGATAGTGGTTATTTGTGTGTGTGTGTGTGCGCGTAGCTTTCATTTTTAAGGGTATTTCTTCACTCGTGAGCAAATGTGGGTATGTTTTGTCAGCACTTTTGGACTGCTCAGATAATGTTGAAGAACTATGTATTTCAAGCTGATAATGAACTTTCACAAGGCAGGACTTCATATTGCAGTGTAAATCAAATTAAATAAAGGATGTATGTTGTGCTATATTTTTCTTAAGAGCATTTGATCTTTGTCATCTTAAGCAATAACTACAAACGCATATTGCAGTAGTAAGGCAGTGCCAAGGAAAGCATTTTATGTCCTGGGCTTCATTGCTTTTGCATCATTCTGAGTGAGGCTTTTTATCCAGTGGCACTTGATTCTCCAGATTCAGAGGATCAAAAAGACAAAAAAGCTGGTAAAACATGAAATGCAGGATGGATTAAGAAAGCACCTTTGTAGGAATGTCTCTTGGTTATGAGGTAGACACATTTGGTACTTGTGCAAGCAGATGGTTTCTCAAAATATTACTGTTTTTAAAACCTAACCAATGCAGAACTCTTGCTGCACCTCTACACCAGCAGTTACTTGCACTGCTGAAATAACAAAGTGAAACTTTGATTGCTTGGCCTGTGGTTGCTCAGAAAATCCAGACTATTGCAAACTGACCCATGGATCCTAAGAGCTGAGCAGTGGAGTTTTCACACACACACACACACACACACACCCCGCGGTTGGTAAATACCTCTCACAGATTCACAGATACTAGGGGTTGGAAGGGACCTAGAAGATCATTTAGTGCAGCCCCCCTGCCTGAGCAGGATCACCTAGACCAAGTCAGGGGATTGAGTTAAAACAGCATCGTTGATCGCTTGTTACAGGCTGTTAACAGGGGTAGTCTGTGATCATACCTGTTTTACAGGACTGAAGTGAACAGAAAGACCAGAAACTGCATCTTAAGACGTGGCTTTTTTTTAAACTAAATCTTCATATTAAACTCTGCATGTGGTTGTGGTCTGCATGTGGATGTGTGTGTGTGTATATGAAAAAAAACACGCAAACACATGTACATGGAGCTTTGGGGGTTGTATTGTAATTAATGTTACCCTTAAAAGCCCTGAGCAGTAGCAGTAACTGGTGTGTATCCTCACTTTCCATAAATACCACTTGCAACTTCTACAGTTTCCAGCTGCAGTTTACACTGTTAGAATTTCAAGGTGCTTGCCAGAAGAGACTTCCCAAGGTTAGGAAGCTTTAAACAGTAGCAGCAGAAGGGACTGTGTTAGTGCCTGGAGGAAGCAGAAGCCCATGTTCTGGCATTATGGTGTTTCTTGATTTGAAGCCATCATCTGCCTGATGCTCCAGACGGTTGTTACACTCCTCACGTATTTAGTTGATTTATAAAAGAGGTGGGAACACCCAGAAATTCTTACAGCCTTTGGAATAAAAAGAAAATTTAGGTTTACTTTAGTAAGTCAGCAGAGGAAATCCTTTCCCAAATGAAGAATTAATTTGCTTTGACTAAAGCAAATAAAGGTTTTTCCCCAAGTTTGGAGAGTAAGTGAAAGTCAGTGGACTTGCTTTGGTTGATAAATAATTAGCAAAGGATAAAATCCTAAACTTAAATTTGCTATAAAAATGGGCATTTTAAGTTCAATTCCTCAACAAAGGTAAAAGGAAGAGCAATGGGAAGACACCATGCATCTGTCAAGAAGCAAATAAAATGCTTTGTTTTAATTTATATTTCATTTTGTGTTCAAATGCTCTGGTTATAAAATAGACATCTGTTCTATTGAGGGAGAGAATTACACTCACTTCGTTGTCCACAAAGCATACAGCAATCTTTAGTGATAAGAGAATTTTAGAAACAGAGAATGAAGAAGGTGTGATGCCTTGTGGAATACTGAACTTAAAATTATTAAATAAGAATAGGAAAGGTCTTTCTTCTGACTGGACTGTAGATTGCAGAATGGATGGGAAATGGGCAGCCTTATTCAGCTGGGGTAGCAAATTCACAGAATGTCCATTTCTGTTAGTATGATGATTATTATGGAGAACATCTACTCTGGGTTCAAGACTAGCACATGGCATGTTTTACTCATGTCTAACAATAACTTAATGTCTTCTGCTCGGCCTCAGTTTAACTTTTTCAAAACTCAGATGAACTTTTCCATTTCGAAGCCTCCACTTTCAAGATTATCCTTAAGCACCTCTTTACTGTGGTAGTGATAACTTCTGTGTTTAGTTTTACTCTGCCTAGTTCCTAGAAATATTAAAAATACAGTAAGATATTCTCTGTGGGTTTTATAACATGATTAGGCAGATAACATCCTTGTTGCTTTTTCTCATGATCTCTCAGTTGCAACTACCTGAAAGCTTTGCAGACGTGATAGTGACCACAGTTTAAAATGTTTTCTGCCTCTTTTCTCTAAATTTCCATATGTGAATTGTATTGACTCTTGCTAATATTTACTTCTGCACAGCTGTAGCATCCTGAAGTTGAAGCTTCATGCCTCTTTTTCACACATATTAGCTTTCACCCTTAAAATTCTCATTATAGCAAAAACCAAATAAGCTGAATCCACCACAAGGACAATGGTAACCCAGACTAAAATCCCAAGGCTGAAATGCAACCAACACCTTCCTCACTGAAGTGAACTCCTCCAAGCCAAGCAAACTGATCTAGCCACACAGCTGGACAGACTTTGCTCCTTCTTCACCTGTACCTTTGAACTTTCAAGGGTTCTTCTATTCCTCATTCCTTTCTCAGTTTCATCATAAGAGGACTAAATACACATTGTCAGCATGTCTTGAATGAGATGAAACCTGGCTTTCATCCTCCTTCAGTTTATTCTGGCTTCACTCGGTACATGGCAGAGGTTCTAGAATGTAATGGTATCATTTGTCTTGTAGATGTAAATAGTTTGAGCAGGAGTGTAACAATCTTCTGTCCTTGTCAGCAGATATATGCAGAGTCTGTCGATCGGAAGGAACTCCTGAGAAACCCCTCTATCATCCATGCGTCTGCACGGGCAGTATTAAATTTATTCATCAGGAATGGTGAGTTCTGTGTTTATGGGGCTTTTAATATTTCTTTTTATATAGATGTAAAACATATTAACATGTTCCTTAAAACAACACTTCCTAAGTCTTCAGATTTACTGGCAAGAAAATCCAGTTTTCAGCAGAAATGTGTTAGGGGTTTTTTTTCATGATGGTTCGTTACAGTTCACAAAGAAGTTAGTAATTCTTTATGAAATAAATATCAGTACCCTTTATTTGTTTCATGTTGAGGGCTGTAGTTCTGCTTGTATGTGTCAGGATGTGTGCTTTGAGATATTAGCCTTTTCAAGAACATACTCAAAGAATGTAATTTATGAGCTGTGGAAGTGATGTAATTGAAGAGTTGCTGTTCATCACAGTCAGCTTACCTTTTGTATTTTTTGAAATCTACTTGATGATCTAAATGAACTAAATAAACACAATTTTAGTCCTGCTTGATTTTACCTATATCCTGATTTACTATGTTTGAAAACAGAGAATTGTTGTATTTTCCTTACTGAAGGGATGAGGAGGAAGATCTGTTAGCATTTATTAATACCATCACTTTTTATTGCAGCTTAGTTCAGTGGCTTAAACACAGCAGAAAAGAATACTGTGAATTATGTAAACACAGATTTGCTTTCACACCAAGTAAGTATTGTTGTTTTTTTCGGAATTTCTTTCCTATTAATACATATGAAATGATTACTTTCTCATTCAGCATGATAGCTCCAAACTTGTGTTTAAATTTGCATATTCTTGTTTGAATTGTATATCTTATGCATATTTTTTGCAGACTCTGAATTGTTTAAAGAATGGATAATCTGATTCTTTCAGAGTCTTAAGTGAGCCATCAAAGTAGAATTATTCTGTGCCTTTCCTTACTACTGCCTCAGTCCTGTTCTTCTGTGGCCACCATGACAGGATATGGGATCTTTTCAGCTTCACTGATACATTTGAGTGTTGGGAGGAGTGAACGTTAAGGTGAAACCACAGTGAAATTTGAGTTTGAAAACTAGTTGGCAGTTACCTTTGAACTCTCAGCCTGCTCCACCACCACTTGACTTCTGTCAGTTTCAATTCAAATGATCTTGACAGACCATGAAAATGAGAATAATTCTGCTTTCATTTCAGTCAAGGTACAGAAACTACCTAGTATTGCATTGCCTTTGATGTTAGCTTCAACTAAGTAAGTTAGGCAACTTCTGATGAAAAATGACTGGATCTGCATAAAGATAGATACCCAGGGGATTCTTACTACACTTTAACAGATAGTAGTGGAAATAAGTGAGGTCCTTTGGCTTGATGGCAGGCTAGGCTCATTATTTAGTATTGCCAATTTAATGCCTGTTGAACAGGTGAAATGATTCTTGTGCTACATATTTTTCACATTAGATTTATTTATGCTGATTTATTCTTTACAACTCTCCATGGTGCAGATAACTAATTTATCTTTTTTTTTTTAACTTATCTATCTGCATTTAACTAATGTACTAAAGTATCTGCACTGTAGAAGCTGTCCTGAGTTATGAAAGATGAAGAGGTTTGCCTGTTACAGGTGTGTGGTATTATAAAATCAAAGGTTTTCTCTGCTTTGGTGGAGAAAAAGGCTGGTTTCTGTTACAAAAAAAATCCCATAATTCACCTTTCTTCTATATACTGAACATCAGATTTTTTTATTTCTGCCAAGAAATATTTAAAACCCACTCAATTAGACCATTTTTTTTCAATGATCAGCAGTGCAATGTACAATATTTACTCTGCCTTAGCACTGTGAGAACAGCATACTTCATGTTGATCTCAGAAGTGCTTTCAGGTTATTCTTTTTAAATACTACTGAGATCTCTACAAAAAGTGGCATCTGCTTGTTTTTGGGTGGTTTGGATTTTTTGTTGTTCTTTGTTTTGTTGTTGTTTTTTTAAAAGGCATTATATTGCTTCTGTGTGGAAGCTTTACCAATTAAGTGACCCCTGGTTCTGGAGCTCTCTACAGGATAGTTGCTTTCAAAATGGTTTTCTGCTACTAGGACATCTACAGAATTTCATGTGCAAGACCAGAAAATGGCATTGCAGTGATGTACTAATTGCTAAGAAGAAAGGACTTCTAATTTTGTATGGAGAGAGGGAGAAAAAAAAGCCAAAACTGTGTAGTGTTTTCCTTAGAATATAGGGGGGGAAAAAAAGGATGTAAAGTTCAAAATGAAATACACTTAATGTACATGTTAGTGCTGATACTAGAAAGCTGATTCACTGCCCTTATCACCAGAGGTGCTCCTACAGAAGTTTAATCCTTGAAGAAGTTTAATCCTGACATGGCTGTTCGCAGCACAGCAGATTACAAACATGTGAGAAAACTTAATGGAATTACTGGGGCTTAACAAGTTACCATTTGTCACAGGAGCCTTGAATTTGGTCATAAATGAACCTCTTTCCTCCCCCTGTCACAGGATACTGTCTCCACATTCAGCTTCTTGCCAGGTTCTCCTTACCCTTCTGCCACACACTGGCTGCTCCCCTCAGCTGATAGTGTTGTTTTCTTGGCTTTCCCTATTGAACAGGGTGCAATTCTTTTTTTTCCAGTGGGTGCACATAGAGGTGGGTGTCAGGTCCCTAGCACAGATTCCTTCAGCCCACTCTACCCAGCACGTCTTATTTCATTTTTTCCCTCACGCTCAGTGCTCATGTGTTTCTGGTTTTTGGAGTTTCTCGTGATCCTCTTTATTTGGAAGATATTTGGATGTCTAGCCTGGAAGCTGGATCTGCTAGTGGGATCTGGGTGCAGGGAATTGTATAAAGCAGAGATGGAATTGGTGTACATGCCAGTCATTCAAAACCAAGGTGGATCTGCCCTATAACCACGCCAGGTTTAAAGCACTTCTGCTTCAGTTAATTGCCCACAAGATGTGGTTGAATAAAATAACATAATTAGTGTCTGTGCTTCAGTGGACAAGCACTCATTTGAGAGATGTAGTGCAGTAATGTGAGCAACTTCTCTTTTAGTTTAGCTAGGTTGAGTTGTTAAGGCTGCTGCTGTCATTCTGTCAGAAACTAGTATCACTTTTTGTGTCTGGATTACTCATGAAATATTCATAGTGCATATATTCTTTAATCCTTTTACTGTCTTTTAAGTTCTGTAGCATCTTGTGATGTCTTTGGCATCTGAACTATCAGGTCAGTTGCTGCTGGCAAGGAGGGAAGGCATGAAAGAGTAGAAGGTTCAAATTGCATTTTGTCAGGAGCACCAAGGAACTTTTTTCTTCTGAGTGAGTGTCATTCTCTAAAAATGCTTAGGCATGTAGCCAAATGGCTTGATTTTCAAATGCCTGCTTTGAAGCTAAATTGTATATGTTTTCAAATTCATTCTTTACAGCAGTTTTTCAAGCTGTGAGTTATTAGAACATTAACATAAATGCTTTCAGAAATCCAGGTGGAAGTAGCCCAGCCTGATATTGGCTGGAGGTTGGGGTGGCTTCCTCCCTAAGCAGCTGATGGTGGATACAACATCACAAGCTTAGTGATTACACAGACAGTAAAATGGAAGGAAGCCATGTGGGTAGGATATTCTTCAGCTTATAAATTATTATCACCTTAAAAAGCTTTTGATTTCTGCATGCAAAGTGATTAATTCAGGGCTTGTGTGCACTTGGGCCTCAGTGGTTTTGTTATCATCCTGGTTTGTTACTGTTCTTCCTCTTTGTTTGCCACCTTCACTCACATGGGATTTAATAGGAAAGTTTGTTGGATCAGGAACTGTTTGTTCCTGTGAACCATTTGGATTGAGCTCCTCAGCTATCCTGTAGCAGACTGTGATTCTCCACATTAAATACTTAAGGTTGGGGTTATTTATTTTAATTAATCCACAAGCCTTGATACTTCTCTGATTGTCGTAAAACCTGTTGGAGGTGACTAGCATATCTAGCTTAATGTGAAAGAGTTCATGGTTAGTATCTTTTAATGCAAAGAAAAATCAGCATCACTCTGATATATTTGTAAAAATATTAAATTATGTGTTCATATTTTTAAGTAACTTGTGCAAAAACATCCCTTAGTAATTGTATGTTGTTTGTACAACAAACATCATGGGTGGTTGTTTAGCAATTTCCGAACTTTTGGATCTTTAATTTTAATTACAAAATGATCTGTAGGAAGCTGTGTAATTATAGAGTGACCTGTTTTGTTGGGCTTCTCATTCAAAGTAATAAAGATTTTATTGAAGGATACAATGAATGGGCTGTTGTTTTTTACCTGTTCATTGTGACAAACTTAAGCCAGTAGTCCATAGCTTCAGCATTTCCAGGAAGTCTTCATTTGGAAGAACATAACTTCTGAAACAAAAGGCTGCCTGCTGGCACAGAATTCAACACGTCTGCTGGAAGCTCCAGGGCTGGGAGTAAAGGTGCAGTGTCATTTCACCTGTTTTGTTAGACCTGTTGCTGGTAGGAGAAGGAAGCTATGACTTTCTTCTCCTCCTTGAGCAGCCTGGACCGAAGTCTGTGTATGTCTCCAGAGCACAAAGATGGAAACAGAGTAGTTTGGATTGGAAGGGGAATCAGTGAGTCCAGCCCGAAGAATAACTCACAACCCCTGTTTTACCAAACCAGTGCTTTAATCCATGAGCTGCAAATAACATGTCATTTACTTAGGAGTTAACATAGTCTTATTTCATGATCAGTGTAGAAGGATGATTGAGGTGGCATCTAAATATCAAGTGTAACAGCACATAGAAAATCTATGGGTTAAAGGACTACAAGCATAAGAGATTCTAGGCTAGATCACAGTTTTACCTAGCCAAATAAAGATATTTTGCTTGCTTACACACTAGGTTATGGGCAAATAAATTAGCTTACTTGGATGTAGAAAGAGTGAGAAGTGGAATAGGGAGTTCCATTGTATGAGCTGTAGTACTATTAAAAAAAGTACCCCTGAGACTTCCTAATACATATTGACAGAGGGATTTTGCTGCAGCATATGTCAGAAAGCTATTGCTTTAATAGCAGGACAAAAACCTGTCCTCAGAAAACAAAGAGCCAAATCTAGTATGGACAAGTGAAATAGCAGCTACACTGCACAGCTCTGACATGAGTGTCCAAAAAGCTTTCTATTATTTTTCCATGGCCCAGAGAACTCAATGAAGTTGAACTAAAACTATGAAAACTCACTTTTGCTCAGCCAAAGTCTGTTAGATTTCTATGCTGTACTAGAAAAAAAAAAAAAAAAACCCACCCCTGACAAGCTGTCTGTCATCTTTCTTCCCTGCATGTCTGGGGGGATGACAACTTACTAAGGTTACAGGGTGTTTTGCTTGCTTGAGGTTTCAAAGGCATCAGTGAGTTGAATCAAAAGGCACCTGTTTCTTACAGCTGCNTATGCCTTCAAGGCTTCCAATCCAAGACATCTTTGCTGGACTGGTTACAAGTATTGGCACAGCAATACGATACTGGTTTCATTATACACTCGTGGCCTTTGCATGGTTGGGAGTAGTACCTCTTACTGCATGTAAGTATTCATTTTTTGCACTGTAATATGCATGAAAAGATGCCAGTTCCTGCAGAAAAATGTTGTCAGACCATCATTGGTTTATTAAAAAAAATAATAAATCATGTGTTCAAAGGAATTATTTTATTTTCACTGAGAAGTACTAGCTATTTAACTCTTAAAGAATTATTCCTTTTTTTTTGCAATATCAATAAAATGCCTCTTTTCAATTGTCTTCAAAATCTCCATGAATTTTTTTATTTGATGACATTTGTTAATATTAAGATGGAAGAGTTGTCCTGTTTTTTTCTCACCATCTATAAATAAAATAGCAATCTNCAGCCTGATATTGGCTGGAGGTTGGGGTGGCTTCCTCCCTAAGCAGCTGATGGTGGATACAACATCACAAGCTTAGTGATTACACAGACAGTAAAATGGAAGGAAGCCATGTGGGTAGGATATTCTTCAGCTTATAAATTATTATCACCTTAAAAAGCTTTTGATTTCTGCATGCAAAGTGATTAATTCAGGGCTTGTGTGCACTTGGGCCTCAGTGGTTTTGTTATCATCCTGGTTTGTTACTGTTCTTCCTCTTTGTTTGCCACCTTCACTCACATGGGATTTAATAGGAAAGTTTGTTGGATCAGGAACTGTTTGTTCCTGTGAACCATTTGGATTGAGCTCCTCAGCTATCCTGTAGCAGACTGTGATTCTCCACATTAAATACTTAAGGTTGGGGTTATTTATTTTAATTAATCCACAAGCCTTGATACTTCTCTGATTGTCGTAAAACCTGTTGGAGGTGACTAGCATATCTAGCTTAATGTGAAAGAGTTCATGGTTAGTATCTTTTAATGCAAAGAAAAATCAGCATCACTCTGATATATTTGTAAAAATATTAAATTATGTGTTCATATTTTTAAGTAACTTGTGCAAAAACATCCCTTAGTAATTGTATGTTGTTTGTACAACAAACATCATGGGTGGTTGTTTAGCAATTTCCGAACTTTTGGATCTTTAATTTTAATTACAAAATGATCTGTAGGAAGCTGTGTAATTAAAATTAAAGATCCAAAAGTTCGGAAATTGCTAAACAACCACCCATGATGAATTAAAATAAGCATTGAGCTATTGATTTATGGCAAAGCTGGCTTTTAGGACACCTAATTCTAGGCATGTCAAGTGCTCCAGGCTGGTCAAAATCTATTTCCCAAGGTGCCAGCCCTAAGCTAATGAGGGCTGGTCAGCATTCATGTCCACCTTCTTGCAGCTTGCAGTGCAGCTAGTCTCAAGTAGGGTGTGCTGGATGAGACCTGGAGCATTGCACAGCTTCTGGCTGGCTCAGAGCACAGGCAGAGCAAGCTTGCAGCCATCCTAGATGTGTCCCTGTGATGAGGTGTCCCCACCAGTTCAGAAGCTACATACAGGCTTCAGCTGGCAAATCCCTCAGTACTTGGACATCCTTTGAAGGCAAGAAGTGTGGAGACATCGAGGAAACCTCTGAGATTTAAAATAATCAATGAATAATTCATTAAAAAGCCTACAAAATACAAATAGAACAAAATGGATAGGATGTTGTGTGGGACACGTGGCATAAATTCTTCCTGGAAGGGCCAGGCTGAGTTTGCTGTTGCTGGATTAAAGAGAATATGTGGGTGAGGAAGTTGGGGGGGCCACCACAGCTTGGGCTTTTCAGGAAGACTTAACAATGATCACAATTTGTTATTGCTGTGATGAGCTACCAATAAATTACCAGTCTTCCCACCAAGCAACAAAGGGAGCAAGAGAGGAATGATACCTCCCNAAAAAAAAAAAAAAAAACCCACCCTAATGCTTTAATTGGCCTTGAGAGATTTTTATTTGGAGAAACTATGATAAATAATGAAGGAAACCATTTTTTTAGCCTGAATTAGGAAAGATCACAGTTTACAGTTGATAAAGCTGTTAAGGAGACTTCTCTAAGTAAAAAAGCCATGGAGTTTATCATCTCATTCTACTCGGTACAGAGTGTAACAAATGTGCTGTGTGAATTTTTGTTGTTACTTGTTTGGAGTCATCTCAGGAATCTCTAAAATGTGCTTATTCTTTTAGTGAGCTTTTCTCACATAGAAATATTGAGTAGTTGGCAAAACTTTTACATCACTGCTGCTTTAAAGGAAGAACTGTTTCCTAAGTGCCTTTTCTCCACAGTTTATTCCCCAGATATGCCTTCAAGGCTTCCAATCCAAGACATCTTTGCTGGACTGGTTACAAGTATTGGCACAGCAATACGATACTGGTTTCATTATACACTCGTGGCCTTTGCATGGTTGGGAGTAGTACCTCTTACTGCATGTAAGTATTCATTTTTTGCACTGTAATATGCATGAAAAGATGCCAGTTCCTGCAGAAAAATGTTGTCAGACCATCATTGGTTTATTAAAAAAAATAATAAATCATGTGTTCAAAGGAATTATTTTATTTTCACTGAGAAGTACTAGCTATTTAACTCTTAAAGAATTATTCCTTTTTTTTTGCAATATCAATAAAATGCCTCTTTTCAATTGTCTTCAAAATCTCCATGAATTTTTTTATTTGATGACATTTGTTAATATTAAGATGGAAGAGTTGTCCTGTTTTTTTCTCACCATCTATAAATAAAATAGCAATCTTTTTTTTTTAGTATGAAAAATGAAATTGCTCTAGACTCATGTAATTTGATTAGTAAAACTCCTCTTAAAACTGTTAAAGACCTCTCAGTAGTAAAGGAATTTAACAGAACAAGAAAGCACACATTTAAATTACTGTAGTATCCAATTTGAAATTCACTTTTTCAGTACAAATTCAAGGAGATCTGTTGATGTTTCCAAAAGCTGCAGATATAGAAAAGATGAGGAAAGGCAAAAGGTCAGGGGAAAATGATTTGAAGTGCATCTGTAGGAACAGCAATATACCCTTGAACAAAAGGGAGGCAGTAAATGCATCTCTCTCTAGAGAGTTTCTCAATATGTTCTGTGCTTTTATTGTAGCTGGCACTGGTATCCAACACGATGGAGCCATTCAGTCTAACAAAGCTTAAAAAAAAATCCATTTACTTTTAGAATTTGGCAGGATCTTACCCATGGATGGAATTTTTGTATGGGTCTTGTCTTTTTGCATGAAATGCCTTTAATGTGTTCTTTAATTTTCTGTAGTATTTAACTTAAAATATTTAAATAAACTTTTAAATCTTTAACTTTACATTTAAAAGTTAAATTATCAAGTTAATCTTTTGCCTTCCCTGTTTCTGTCACGTGGCTCATTGCACATGGCTGGCTCCACAAGGAAGTGTTCTCCTCATTACCTTCTATGTGGAAGAAAAAGGTGCAGCATAAAAAAAACTTGTCAAAATACCAAAGGAGATGCATGGTTGAGCAAATCTGCCTTCCAGATTAATGTGCTAGTGATGCAGTGATCCCATTGTGGGATCAATTCTACATTGTTTGTGGGAATTTCACTTCTTTCTTGCATACCCATCTGATAATAGTTGTGTAAAAAGCAATGTATTTCTCTGTGTGTACTCTCAGCCCAGTCCCACCAGGGTGTTGTTGCTATCGCTACTCTGTTTTTCTGGAGTGATTCAGTTGCCATTTAAAGAAAAAAAAATATTTATAGCTGAAGAGGATGGTTATTTATGTGTTTCATGTAATAGTACAGCAACTGAATTTGTAGGGATGTGTAAGAGAACTGCTTAAATGGACATGAGTAAAGCATGAAATGGAATTGCCTATGTGAGCACCAGAAAAAAACAGCAGAAGGAGGGCTAAGAGGAGGATTTTCTGTTTACAAAAAAGCACTCTGTATTTGATTTTATTCAAATCAAGAGGGGATCCAAGCAGACTGAAGATAAGATGTCAAGAAGAACAGGAGTGGAGTTAGAGGATACACAGATAAGAAAAACAGAACTGTGATTTTTGCCTAAAACTCGAGAGGGATGGAACGAAACAATGATGCAAAGATCCCAAAGGGGATCCACTCATGAAGAGTATGGAAGGCACGTCTAAAATCAGTTTATAGATGTCAGTCAAGAAGACTCAGAGATAGGATGAGGACACACTCCTACCAGCGTAGTGTCATTGGAAGTTAAAGGGTTTGTGTTCTGTGACCTGACAGAGTTCACAGCAGTATCTGTGTCCCCTGGAAGCTCCCCCACCGTGGAACTGGACAATAGACTGAGGCAAACGATTGAAACTCCCTGGCAGCAAAGGATCAGTATCATAGTGCTACATTTTATTGACTGTTCCATATAAAATGTATGCATGTTACTGACTACAACGAGCATTTTTGTTTGCTCAGCTCCAGCCATTGCCTGTTGTGTTTTAACTTGCTCTAGACTTNTTTGCCTAAAACTCGAGAGGGATGGAACGAAACAATGATGCAAAGATCCCAAAGGGGATCCACTCATGAAGAGTATGGAAGGCACGTCTAAAATCAGTTTATAGATGTCAGTCAAGAAGACTCAGAGATAGGATGAGGACACACTCCTACCAGCGTAGTGTCATTGGAAGTTAAAGGGTTTGTGTTCTGTGACCTGACAGAGTTCACAGCAGTATCTGTGTCCCCTGGAAGCTCCCCCACCGTGGAACTGGACAATAGACTGAGGCAAACGATTGAAACTCCCTGGCAGCAAAGGATCAGTATCATAGTGCTACATTTTATTGACTGTTCCATATANGTGCTGTGTGAATTTTTGTTGTTACTTGTTTGGAGTCATCTCAGGAATCTCTAAAATGTGCTTATTCTTTTAGTGAGCTTTTCTCACATAGAAATATTGAGTAGTTGGCAAAACTTTTACATCACTGCTGCTTTAAAGGAAGAACTGTTTCCTAAGTGCCTTTTCTCCACAGTTTATTCCCCAGATATGCCTTCAAGGCTTCCAATCCAAGACATCTTTGCTGGACTGGTTACAAGTATTGGCACAGCAATACGATACTGGTTTCATTATACACTCGTGGCCTTTGCATGGTTGGGAGTAGTACCTCTTACTGCATGTAAGTATTCATTTTTTGCACTGTAATATGCATGAAAAGATGCCAGTTCCTGCAGAAAAATGTTGTCAGACCATCATTGGTTTATTAAAAAAAAAAAAAAACCNTACCATTAAGATTAGGGGATTGAAGGGTCATGGTAAAAGGCTGATGTTAACTAGCATCAAGTATTAATTGACAAAACTTGTTTAAAACAGAGAATGAAATGCTGATAGTCCTTGCTACAAGGTATCAGAACACCAGAAGTTTATACATGTTCAAGATCTGATGGAACAAATTAATGGAGGGAAAAAATCCATCAAGGATTAATTAGCACTGAGACATTATGGTGCAGAAACTTAGTTGCTTTGCCATGTGAAGCACATGTATGTGCTGAGTAAGGGTCCTTAACCTGTATCCACATTCACGTCTAGGGATCCGTTGATGTCACCAGTGGCAGGTCTGGGTGAATCTTGGGTCTA
Organism: Ceyx cyanopectus; assembly: GCA_013401355.1. Lineage (NCBI taxonomy): Eukaryota > Metazoa > Chordata > Aves > Coraciiformes > Alcedinidae > Ceyx > Ceyx cyanopectus. Next base: position 24,193 of record VYZU01018441.1, on the reverse strand, counting down.
ACCTTGCGTGGCAGTTCACACACTTGGAACGTTTACATGATGAAGAATATTCAGCTTGCATACAGTTTTGTTCCACGTGTTTATACATGGTCTTGAGTTCTGCTGATTCACTGAAAGATTTATTTTTTTTTCCCTTGTCATAAATGTAGTCAGGACACCAGGAGAAAAGAGCCTGTCTTTGGTCTATAACCAAAACTGAGTTTACACCACACTTGTGTTTCCTCATACAGGTCGTATCTACAAGTGCTTGTTTACTGGCTCTGTGAGCTCACTACTGACACTGCCATTAGATATTCTGTCAACGTAAGTACTTAGAGGGACACAAAGAGCTTTTCCAGTCAGATTACCATGAAAACAGTGCCTTTGGATTTTAGTATCCCTTTCTTGCAACTGTGTCTGCTGTCTTCCATCCTCTTACATGAGCAGCTGCCTGTTACCCTTGGCATAAGGACAGGTATGGCCAACAGTATGAGCATAGAAATAATTTCACTTTGAAGTTCTGCTGTTCAGATTCTTGGAGCTAGAAAACTGACTTTACAAAATGGTTAATGAACATTTATAACAATGTCAATAAAACTTAGGATGCAAAACTACACCTAATTCTTTTTCTGTGCTTTAAATCAGGTGCCACGTAGTCGAATATTTATATGTAGTGCTAATACTGAAGGCCATGTCATGTTTTCTTTCTTATATTTTAAATGTTGAGTTTTACTCATCCTGAGTCTCTTTTGTGATAGAGATTTGGGGGTTTTTATCATTGTCTTCTAGCTGACACTTAGATTTTAATACTTTAATCACCATGTGCTATTGAATATAGTCTGTCTTTTTAAATCAGATTTATTTAAAGAATCTATAATCTATATTCTTACTTTTTTCATTATCTTGAACCTGAGGAACTGAAACTCAGTTTTCAGTGCAATCTGCACATAAAGCAAATTTTGAATTAATGTCCTGTGTGGGCCAGCTAAGTCATCTTTGTTGGGCTATTTGACTTGAAACATCAGGTCCCATTAGGTTGAATTTTTATTAATGGAGAGAGATGCTCATTTGAGATGAATAACAATATTTTTCCTGTTGTCTTCCAGTAAGTGTACTTTTTTTTTTTCTGAGAAGAATCTAAAACTTTTTTTAAAGAGCACATTTTTTGTGTGTGTGTTTTGCAGCCTAGGGAGAAAATAAAATACTTCAAATAAACCTTGGGTTTTAATGGCATGTGAGGGTGTGCTTTGCTATCTATTTCTTTGTCACAGGAGCATCTTGTGCCATCTTTTGATTTGGGGCTTCTTGTCCCCCTGGGGTTTCCCGTGCTGTGCAGCTGCCAGTGCTTGTGTGGCTCAGAATGAAGAACTTCATCAGGAGGGGGGGATTGCACTGGGGTTTCAGTCCTCCAAGTGCCATTATATAAAAGGTGAGCATAAACATTGGGCTTTTGGGGCATTTCTGATAGAAGTTTGTTTCTACATCTCTCATTAATCAATCTATCAGAAATGCCAAACAGGTTGAACCAAGAGATAAACCAGAGCTATTTATTCTGGGTCATAGAAACCATTGCATGCCAGCATATACTTGAGTACTTAATGCCCATGTAAAGAGTGGGATGAAAATCTTAAAAATTGCATTTCTGGGTTAATTCTTCCCTTATATTGTTCTGAGCACCTGTGTCATCCTCCTGTGGATCTGAACCTAAATTTCTAAAGTAGACTATATATACTGATAACCTACCATTAAGATTAGGGGATTGAAGGGTCATGGTAAAAGGCTGATGTTAACTAGCATCAAGTATTAATTGACAAAACTTGTTTAAAACAGAGAATGAAATGCTGATAGTCCTTGCTACAAGGTATCAGAACACCAGAAGTTTATACATGTTCAAGATCTGATGGAACAAATTAATGGAGGGAAAAAATCCATCAAGGATTAATTAGCACTGAGACATTATGGTGCAGAAACTTAGTTGCTTTGCCATGTGAAGCACATGTATGTGCTGAGTAAGGGTCCTTAACCTGTATCCACATTCACGTCTAGGGATCCGTTGATGTCACCAGTGGCAGGTCTGGGTGAATCTTGGGTCTAACCTTGCGTGGCAGTTCACACACTTGGAACGTTTACATGATGAAGAATATTCAGCTTGCATACAGTTTTGTTCCACGTGTTTATACATGGTCTTGAGTTCTGCTGATTCACTGAAAGATTTATTTTTTTTTCCCTTGTCATAAATGTAGTCAGGACACCAGGAGAAAAGAGCCTGTCTTTGGTCTATAACCAAAACTGAGTTTACACCACACTTGTGTTTCCTCATACAGGTCGTATCTACAAGTGCTTGTTTACTGGCTCTGTGAGCTCACTACTGACACTGCCATTAGATATTCTGTCAACGTAAGTACTTAGAGGGACACAAAGAGCTTTTCCAGTCAGATTACCATGAAAACAGTGCCTTTGGATTTTAGTATCCCTTTCTTGCAACTGTGTCTGCTGTCTTCCATCCTCTTACATGAGCAGCTGCCTGTTACCCTTGGCATAAGGACAGGTATGGCCAACAGTATGAGCATAGAAATAATTTCACTTTGAAGTTCTGCTGTTCAGATTCTTGGAGCTAGAAAACTGACTTTACAAAATGGTTAATGAACATTTATAACAATGTCAATAAAACTTAGGATGCAAAACTACACCTAATTCTTTTTCTGTGCTTTAAATCAGGTGCCACGTAGTCGAATATTTATATGTAGTGCTAATACTGAAGGCCATGTCATGTTTTCTTTCTTATATTTTAAATGTTGAGTTTTACTCATCCTGAGTCTCTTTTGTGATAGAGATTTGGGGGTTTTTATCATTGTCTTCTAGCTGACACTTAGATTTTAATACTTTAATCACCATGTGCTATTGAATATAGTCTGTCTTTTTAAATCAGATTTATTTAAAGAATCTATAATCTATATTCTTACTTTTTTCATTATCTTGAACCTGAGGAACTGAAACTCAGTTTTCAGTGCAATCTGCACATAAAGCAAATTTTGAATTAATGTCCTGTGTGGGCCAGCTAAGTCATCTTTGTTGGGCTATTTGACTTGAAACATCAGGTCCCATTAGGTTGAATTTTTATTAATGGAGAGAGATGCTCATTTGAGATGAATAACAATATTTTTCCTGTTGTCTTCCAGTAAGTGTACTTTTTTTTTTTTCTGAGAAGAATCTAAAACTTTTTTTAAAGAGCACATTTTTTGTGTGTGTGTTTTGCAGCCTAGGGAGAAAATAAAATACTTCAAATAAACCTTGGGTTTTAATGGCATGTGAGGGTGTGCTTTGCTATCTATTTCTTTGTCACAGGAGCATCTTGTGCCATCTTTTGATTTGGGGCTTCTTGTCCCCCTGGGGTTTCCCGTGCTGTGCAGCTGCCAGTGCTTGTGTGGCTCAGAATGAGACTCCTTTGAGGGTGGCATATTTCTTATTTTAAAGACCATCTTGTAGCTGTTTAGTTTCCTAAGCAAATTCATTGTGGTCAAGGAGTAGTGCAAGGGTGAAAACCAGTGGGAGGGGGGTACCTTCATTAGGGATGAAGCTCATTTCAGTACATCTGGCATTGCAGGAAACCCTGGTTTCAGTTGGTAGATCTTTTAGTGTGGCAAAGAATTTCTTGAACCACTGTTATGGTTCCGTTTCTACTCTTGAAGATTGTTTTTCCTGATCCATTCTTGGTGTTTTTCTTCATATTGAGTCAGATCCTGTTTTGCAGGAATGTTTGTGTTTAAACAGTAGTAATTTCATAAACCAAACCAGAGGGAAGTAAAAGCTTTTCCAAATCATTGTTTCTCTTGGCACTTAAACCAATTTGTACTCGGGTGCCTACAACCTTCCTAAAAGAAACCTCCTTTGAACAGTTAATTGGTTTTGTTTATTTGTTTGGTTTTAATTACCTCAGAATTACATCTAGATGTCATTTTCTTCACCTAGACACAGGAATCCATTCAGCTTGTTGCACAAATACCAGTTCCTTTGTCCATTTGGACTGAGAGGATCTGTTTGTGGTAGTTAATAATTCAGTTTAGTCTTACGAGCAAAAGGTTTTTGTCATTAATGTTTGGGGGCTTGTTTTTTTTCTTGAACAGGGAGAACTTACTGGCTGACTGTTTGCAGGGCTGTTTTGTGGTAACGTGCACCCTCTGTGCATTTATCAGCCTTGTTTGGCTACGTGAACAGATCGTCCACGGGGGAGCACCACAGTGGTTGGAACAAAACCAGCAACAGCCACTCAATGGTATTGGTCAACAAAATGAGGTAAAAATATGCTGCTCAGTGGATCACTTCAGAAAATGTGGGTTTGTGAAGAAATCCATTCTCAGAATCCAACAGCAGTGTTATTTGACTTCAGGGTATCTTTCTTTGTACATTAGCAGACATTGAACATGTTCCTATGTGAACTTAGTGACACCACTGTTAGATGAATTTGATGTTAAGCAGAATGATAATGGATTTGTTATGGTGTAATTTTTGTAAAGTAAATTTAACTTGGTTTGGATTCTTATGTCTGTATCTCCACACGTTTGTTTTAGGGCATTTTTGTGCATATAAAGCTGAATAGTCCCCCATCATTACTGAAGATGCATCTTGCTTTTGTCATTTTCATAAGTATTCCAGTAGTTCATGAGGTGATGATTCACTCTTATCCAAGCAGTTGGAAGTTTTATGGAAACCTCTGAAGCTGGAACTTCTGTCCCCTCCCTCCACTCTTGAACACACACTCACACTCCTTTTGTGCTTACAGGAGCCTCTTGGGCAGAAGAAATTACATAAGCAATGTATGTGTAGGGGGAAGTATAGAATCATCATTGTTGGAAAGGACCTCTAGGATCATCCAGTCCAGCCTTTTTCCCCCAGCCCCTATAGTGTTGCCGGGGGTCATTAAGTAATTAAAATTTTGTTTTCTTTTGTAGTAAATGTCAGCTTTTTTAAAGACAGAGATTGAGATCCTCAGCTTGATGAACAACTTGGGTTGTTCTTGACTTATCATATGATGAATGACAGTTTTCATAAGATTAAGCAAGTTCCCCTCTACTGAGCACTGGTAAGATCCAGTTCTAGGCTCCCCCAGTACAAAAGAGAGATTGAAGTGCTGGAGTGAGTGCAGTGAAGAGCTAACAAAAATTATTAAAGAACTGAAGCATCTGACATATGAGGAGAGGATGAGAGAGCTGGAACAGGACATCCTGGGCATAAGAAGGCTCAGGGTGGCCCTTACCAGTGTGTATAAATGCCTGACAGGAGGATGTAAAGAAGACAAAGCCAGTCTTCTTGGTAGTATTGAATGACTGGACAAAGGCAGTAGTTTCCAATTTAAACAGAAAATTTCATTTAGACAAAAAAAAACAAACCAAAAAAACAAACAAACACACAAAAAATCCCACCAAAACCAAAGCAACAACAAAAGAACCAAATAAAAGAACAGATGTATTGTTTGGGTTTGTTTGTTTTGGGGTTTTTTGTTTGTTTGTTTTTTTTGTTACTGTGTAATCAACACAGTAAAACAGGTTGTAGCAGGTTGAGAACCTGGAACGGGTGTTTTTTTTTCCCCTATANGACAGGAGGATGTAAAGAAGACAAAGCCAGTCTTCTTGGTAGTATTGAATGACTGGACAAAGGCAGTAGTTTCCAATTTAAACAGAAAATTTCATTTAGACAAAAAAAAACAAACCAAAAAAACAAACAAACACACAAAAAATCCCACCAAAACCAAAGCAACAACAAAAGAACCAAATAAAAGAACAGATGTATTGTTTGGGTTTGTTTGTTTTGGGGTTTTTTGTTTGTTTGTTTTTTTTGTTACTGTGTAATCAACACAGTAAAACAGGTTGTAGCAGGTTGAGAACCTGGAACGGGTGTTTTTTTTTCCCCTATATCCAGGAAGCATGGAGAGACATTGATCAATTTAACTGAGTACTAAATGCTGTTTCTGCAGGCTCAGGCTGTTGGAAATGGAGGTGTTGAAAATGTTGCACTTGATCAGCCTGCTAACCCGGGTGCTGAGAATGTAGTTGTAGGTGAGAACCCTGAAATTCAAGAAGAGCAATTAGATGAAGAGGAGGAGGATAATGAAGATGAAGAAGATGCTGTAGTAGAAGATGCAGCAGATGCAAACAACGGAGCACAAGGTAACAGGTGACTCAAAGCAGTCATATTCTAGTTCTTCCCACTGAAAACACCACTGACATAAATCAAGGAAACTATAAATTGCCACTGTTGAGTGGTGAAGCCTTTTTCATCCTGAAAATCTATTGGCAATTATGAGTTGAATGTTATGCACTGAGGTATTTTTGTTGGTTTAAAACATAGCACGGAGTGGTTGCGTCTTGTTTTGGGTGAATCTTGGGAGTCGGAGCACAAGAGGTTTAGGGGAAACACAAGGAAAAACTTTTTCCCAGTGAGGGTGCCAGACCCTGGCACAGGCTGCCCAGGGAGGTTGTGGAGTCTCCTGCTCTGGAGACATTCCAAACCCACCTGGATGTGTTCCTGGGTGACTTGGTCTAGGTTACCCTGTTCTGGCAGGGGGATTGGACTAGAGGATCTTCTAGGTCCCTTCCAACCCCTGACATTCTGTAATCTTAAAAATGGCCATTGTCTCCTCAGATGACATGAACTGGAATGCTTTGGAATGGGATCGAGCAGCAGAAGAGCTTACATGGGAACGAGTAAGAATATTAATATTTTTATTTAATAATTCAGACTCATACTTTAAAGGATTTGTAGTATTGCTGTGTGAAAATCGATTTCGGATAGATTTAGATGCTCTTGTCTAATGTCAAAACAATTTGTAAGAGGCTTTAGTGATCCCAAAAATTTAGAAGAAATGTAAAAATAAAGTGTTTTTATTCTACTTGTTAGCTATCAGAAGGGATAGCTTTGATATGAAATATAGTAGTAGTTTAAAAGATGTTTCATACTTTTCTGAAGTCTTCAATGGAGAAAAGAATTGCAGCTTGCATTGAGGATGCCAGACCAGACAGAACCACACAGTTTACATTACATATGGTTTAAATTTTATATTCACAAAAACATTAAAGAGAGAACTGGAAATCTTGTCTGATTTATTTACATATTTGCAAAAGGAATTATTTATTTTTTTTAAAAAAAATTATGGAGCATTTTAATGGACCACTTTCTGTTTTGTTTATCAAACACAAATCAGTATTTAAAGCATGACATGCATGTGCACTGTAATCACACAGCAGTGTAGAGACTCAAGAACTGGTTTTCTTTGTAAGTGGTTTAGATTAGCCAATTTCTGAGTTAAAAGTAGCAAAATCTACCTGAAATACACTTTTCATCACAGGTCTTGTTTTCTATCTAGCGAAAGCTTCTTAGTTGGTTTTGAAAGATATTTAGTGGAACAGAGCATACTGAATTTTCAAATATACTTGCATCTTGCTTTAGTTTGCCAAATACGAGCAGTTTTAATATCTTGGAACATAGTGCAAAATCCTGGACTTGTTGAAACATTTTAAAAAATAATAATTACATCACTAAAATCTTCTTTAAGTGTAGAACCTTTGTCAGTCTTCAAAGTCTTAGAGAGAAACAGCTTATAAATTAATGGATAATATGTTTGGTTTACCATATATAAAATCATGTGCATTAAGATGTACATATGTATTAAGAAGTACTGTGTCCAGCACTGTAGCCATCAGCACAGCAGGGACATGGAGCTGATGGAGCAGGGCCAGAGGAGGCCACGGAAGATGCTCAGGGGGCTGGAACAGCTCTGCTCCCAGGACAGGCTGAGGGAGCTGGGATTGTTCAGCCTGGAGAAGAGAAGGCTCCAGGAGACCTTAGAGCACCTGCCAGTGCCTGAAGGGAGCTGATCCAAAGCCTGGAGAGGGGCTGTTTCCAAAGGCCTGCAGTGAAAGGCCATGGGGCAATGGTTGAAATGAGAAAGGAGTGGATGGAGATGAGAATTAAGGCAGAAGTTCTTTCCCAACAGAATGGTGGCCACTGGCACAGGGTGCCCAGGGAGGTGGTGGAGGCCCCATCCCTGGAGCCATTCCAAGTGGGGCTTGAGGAGGCTCTGAGCACCCTGCTCTAGTTGCAGGTGTCCCTGCTCTCAGCAGGCATTGGACTGGATGAGCTCTGGAGTTCCCTTTAATTCCAGACATTGCTAGGATTCTGAAAAATTCCATGTGTATCTCAGCCTTTGATTACCTGAGTTTACAGTGTTGTATGAGAACTTCTGGTTTTGTCTTTAAGAATTTCTGTCCAGGTTTTGTTGGTGGAGCACTAAAAAAAGCCTTTGACTGTGTTGGATATTAAAAGTTGTTGTGAAAGAGGCTTGTAGGAGGATTAGTTTAGATAGGTGTTGCTTAATTTTCTGTACTCATCAGAAAACATACCTTTCTTATCTTTACAGATGCTTGGACTTGATGGATCTCTGGTTTTTTTAGTAAGTGAAATCCTGCATTCTGAGTATTTGTAGAAGGGTTTTTTTTAAAGTAAACTGTATTGTTTAAAATTGTATTGTTCCCTTTCAAGTCCTTATTTTCATATGATCATGTTCTTTAAATTGACTTTCATATGACATCATATTTGAGCAAACTTTAGTTCACAGAGTTGTGTGTAGCATAGAAATGGAATTTCTTAAAACACAGGTAACTTCGGTTCACACTTTTTTTCCACTATAAAAAAAGGAATTAAACATTGGATCTGCCAGATCACTTACTGAGAAGTCATTCATGCATTTAAAGAGAGAAAAAGCTCTGTGCTCTCTTCCAGCAATATAAATTTTACTATGTATAAGAAATATAATTCTTAAATATGAATGTGTTTATTAGGTACTGTAGTGGATAAATGTCTCATATTTTAATGGCTCATCTTTAATGTAGCTTATTATGTCATTAGTCATTGACTTGGGAATTTTAATTCTTTTTATATTAATATTGAATGTGCTTACGGCTGAGTTGACAGCTAAAATTAATACATGGTGTCATTTCTAGAGAGAGCTGTCAGTGAACAGGTTTCTTGTGACAAAATCTGCTAGTTAAATTTCACATTTTCTCATTTGTAAAACCAATATCCAAATGCATTCAGTGTAATTGCATTTAGGGGTGGAACTATTTATATTCATTTTAGAATTTGTACATAATAAGAGTGTTAAAGCAATTAGAAGTGCTCTTACCTAAGTAAATGTCCGTGAATGCAAACAGGTGATTTCATGATTTTGTTCTTTGTGTTAGAATAAATTACTTGTCCCTAACATGAGATGTTCAAGTTCTGGTAATAATAGGGAGTTTAAATAAGAAGTTTAGATACAAAAATGAAGGCACTTCTTTAAATGGCTGGTATTTATGTACTGTTTCTTTGTCTTCTGTGCAGGAACATGTGTTTTGGGTGGTATCTTTAAATACGTTGTTCATACTCGTGTTTGGTAAGTTTGCTCTGAGATCCTGATTTTCAAGTGATAATGCAAGTGAATTTTAGTGCAGTTCTCTCAGAAGAAATAAAATAGGTGACATCTGAAAATAGAGTCATAGAATAACTGGGACTATGATAGTAAATGTTTATTGCTTCTGGTTTTGTCATTTAAGTGAATAGGTATAAAACAGGGAATCTATCAAAAGCTTAATAAAGGCAACCAAAGCACAGAAAATAGTAATTCTTTGGAATACTGTTAAAGGAGGAGCTTCCAGCAGTTTAATTCCTGAGCAACTGCAGTAATGTCAGGAATGTTTCAGATGTTTTTTCTCTTTTTTCACTAGTTTTTTCACTTTTTCCAACAAGAATCCATTCTTTGAGCTCAAAATTGGGAGGGGAGCAGGGCACGTGAGAACAGAGCTGAATGTGTAGAATTGTCAAATACACTTCCATTTTGTATCCACAATTACTTTGGAACAGCTTTCCTTCATACCACTTTGGAACGTAAATTTTAGCAAATATAGATGTATATTTAGTGCTGCATTTTGCTTTATTTTTATGTCTCTTTCCTGTAGATGCTGAAGCTGAAACTTTTAACGTTTGCAAGACTATTTCTAGTACAAGATAGGAGTATTTCCATGTTTTGATTCCATGTATTAGAGATACACATGCTAGGCTACGAAAATTACTTGCATATGAATGTGTCATATCTGAACAAACAAAAAAAATTCCTCAAATTATTGGTATATATTCCTCAATCATTTGAACCCTGAAAGAAAAGGGTAAAATGCCAGCATTCTTGTAAATAGTAGTAAGGTCACCCCTCAGTGTTTTGGGAATTCCTGTTTCATATTTGCTGCTTGTAACATGAAGGGTAAATCTGCATTTCTCTTGTTTTACAGCAGAAAAGGGGGTAAGAAATTTAGAACTTGAATTTTTAAAATTTTTTTTAAGAACCACCTGAGAGGCATTAGAGCATTTTCTACACTTGAAGGGATACCAGGCAGAAAATGTCACTTGCTTAAACTACCTGTTTGAAAAGAGATAAAGTTGCTTTATTTTATTGAGTGGTCTTTCCTGACAGAAGAGTTTCAGCTTTCAAAACTGATGACATAATTTAGAAAGAAATGGTTGCTGGTGAAGTAAAGCTCACAAGACTGAACTGGTGATTTGAGGCTCTAATGACTGAGATGAATTGGTAGATCAACAGAAATAAAAAAGAATTATATATTTAATTGAAAAGAAAACTCCTAACAAACAAAAAACAACACCACCACCAAACCTCAGCTGTTGTTATAAGACTTGGAAAACAGTTGAATTCTTTATTTCTGATAATTAATCTGTTTTAACCTGTAGTTCTTTGAATTTATTTAGGCTTTTTAGCTGCTATAAAATTTAAGCTTTTTAAATAAAATAATAATAAAGACATTTCTAAATCCTACATTTAAATTAAATGAGTCATGAAGTTGTCACATAGATGTGCTTTCAGTAACTCTAAGCCTGCTTTCACAAGTGGGAAGCTAACAAGCAGAGAAGGGGAGTGACTTTTCCCCAGGTGAACAGGCAATCAAGACCCTTAATTTGTGCCTCTCACCCCTGTTTTTACTTTCCCATGAAGTAATACTGCCTGATTTACAGCTGCCAGATCTGTAGTTATTTGTAAGTACAACACTGGTGAGTTCAAATGTCACAGGAGGTGCTTTCTAGAGATAAAAGAGAAGGAAAGCTTTTGGAACCTGAACTTTTTTGGACAAGATAAACTTAAGTATAAGTTAATCAATATTTTCCATAGCTCATTGTAGCGCTCATAGAGGAGTTTGTACTCCTTCATGCTTTTTACTGAAAGAGATCTATTAGAAAATATTTTTAAAAGACAATTACTTAAAAAACATGCTAATCTGTGCACTATAATCTCATCAAACACTGTCATAAAGGTGTGACTTGAGTAATGAGTCTGATGTCCGTAGGAGTAGGGTGTGGGGTTTTGGATTGTTTTGCTGGTTGGTTGTAGCTTTATTCCCCATCTCACTTTCTCATGTTCTTATTGGGAAGGAAGAGTTCAAGTCCCACCTTTTTCTTTTACGTTTCTGTTGTTCCCAGTAACTGCTAATTTCTCTGAAAGGGACACAAACCTTTCTGATTATCTGATGATTTGACATTGTTCCCCTTAGATTGCTAATGGAAAAACTGGCTGCTCACAGCCTGGACGAGAATCTGATCTGGGTCAGGCACTGGCTGGACGGTCGGGTGCAGAGAGCAGTGACCAATGGAGTTCAATCCAGCTGGTGGCTGGGCACATGTGCTGTCCTCAGGGCTCAGTGTTTCTGTTTCACATCTTTATTGATGATCTTGATGAGGACATAGAGTCTACCATCAGTAAATTGGCAGATGACACTAAGTTAGGTGGGAGTGTCGACTGTGTGAGGATAGGAGGGCTCTCCAGAAACTTAGATAGACTGGATCACTGGACCAGTGTTCATGGGATGAGTTTCAACAGGGCCAGGTGCTGGGTCCTGCACTTGGGCTGTGACAACCCCATGCAATGCTACAGGCTGGGGACGTGTGGTTGGAGAGCTGTCTCGAGGAGAGGGATCTGGGGGTTCAGATAGACAAGCCAATGAACATGAGCCAGCAGTGTGCCCAGGTGGCAAAGAAGGCCAACGGCATCCTGGCCTGTATCAGAAACAGTGTGAGCAGCAGAAGTAGGGAGGTGATTGTCCCCCTGTACTCAGCACTGGTGAGGCCTCACCTTGAGTTCTGTGTTCAGTTCTGGGCACCTCAGTACAAGAAAGATCTCGAGGTGCTGGAGTGGGTGCAGAGGAGGCAACGAAGCTGGTGACAAGGGACTGGAGAGTAGATCATTTGAGGATGGTTTGAAGGAGTTAGGTCTGTTTAGTGTGAGGAAGAGGAGGCTGAGGGGAGACCTCATCACTCTGTACAACTACTTGAAGGGACATTGTGGAGAGGTCGGTGCTGGTCTCTTTTCTCGGGTCATTAGTGACAGAACTAGAGGGAATGGCTTCAAGCTTCAACAAGGTAGGTTTAGACTGGACACTAGGAAGAAGTTCTTCACAGAAAGAGGGGTGGGATATTGGAACAGGCTGCCCAGGGAGGTGGTTGAGTCGCCATCCCTGGATGTGTTTTAGCATCGCTTGGATGTGATGTTGGGAGATATGGTCTAGGGGTAAACTTGCAAGTAGGGTTAATGGTTGGACACGATGATCCTAAGGGTCTTTTCCAACCTGAATGATTCTGTGATTGTGTGATTAATGATTAGAGCAATACAAGTCCTACATATTTTTCTAGTTTGTTGGGGTTTTTTTTACATATTGATCATATGGTAAAAAAGGGAAACAGAAAATGATCAGGTTTTTCATTTGAGGGTATGTTCACAATAGGCCCCAGAGTGCATTATCATGACATAGTGAAGGCAATACAGGTGAAAAGAGAAAGTTACAGTTACTAGAGCCCCTTTACTCACTCCTGACTCCTCCTGCTCCTGTAGGAAAGGGTTGTTGAATTCTGTAGTCCCTCATAGCTTGGTTAGAAGACTACAGAGTGAAGTAAAACAATCATTTGATCCTGTTGCAAATCCACAGGTGTCCAAAAATGGGGAAAAGTGCTGTGTTTTTTTTTCAGTTCACCTCTCTTGAGACCTCAGAATTGGCAAGAGTAAGTTCTGAGGAATTATGAGTTCTTTGTATATTCATTCAAAGACTTCTCAGTTGATCATGATACTCGAGCATTGTCTTTCCCTCATCTTTTTTTCCCTTTGCAAATTTTTGCATGGCTTGCTTTTTTGCACAGTATTCTTCATAATTAAAGCACTAGACCTGAAGCCCTGCTGAAGGAACTCCTGTCTGACCAAGATATGAAATGACTTCTTAAGTCTTTTAGTAGATGGGAAAGTGAATATACAGACCAGTTTCCTACTGCACTCTGTTGGACCAAGACCATCCTAGTGTGAAACTGCATTTGTTGACACCCAGAAAGATGAGCTAAGAAGGGAACATGTTCTCTTATTCTGTGTAGTTTTGTGTTGCTTGTGCTCATTCAGTTAGAATCCTGATCTGATTTTCATTGTTTGTAACATTACAGACAGAGAAAGCAAATATCTGCACATAAATTGAAGAAATTAATTAAGAATAATTACCATTTTACAACACACATCCTGTAAGTAAGCCTCCATCTATCATTTTTCATGGCCTTTTTTTCTTTCTGCTTCTCTTACACAGCATTTTGTCCCTACCACATTGGTCACTTCTCCATTGTTGGCCTGGGCTTTGAGGAATATGTAAGTACTGGTTTTAATTTCAAAATGTAAAAATTGTCCTTTTTTGTTTAACCGCAAGGTTTTTGTAGCACTCTTCTGGTTTTACTTTTCATTTCAAACATAACCTGGAGTGTCTCATTTTTAACTCCTCAAGCCTTTTTTTAATCTATGATTAAAAATGTTCTCTCACTCTTTCCTGCTTCCTCCGTTACTTACTTTTCAAGGGAGGTTTGCTCATTTATCCAAAAAAAAAAGCATGTTTTATTTGTTTAACAGCCTCTTGTTCCTTATGCACTTTGAATTTCTGTAACTAGTCATTTTCTTAGTTGATGATAACAGGTGGTGAAAGCTGGGGGAGGTAGTGACGTAGCTAGTGTAAGATGGCACTTTTTCTTTCAAATGTAGAGGTCATTTTGTGTTTGCAGAAAGAATTTATTAGAGTTTGCCAGTATCTGGAAAGATTTTCTACCCTTGATAGGGATTATTAAAATATGTAAAAACTAAAGAAACTTGTAATTTCTTTTTAAAGAGCTAAGATTTTTTTGTAATTTTATGGTAATTACATAAAAATGAGATGTAATCTTATCAGACACTCATAAACTTTCCCTTTTTCCTTCCCCTTCAGGTTCAAGCATCTCACTTTGAAGGCCTGATTACAACTATAGTTGGCTATGTTCTGCTGGCAGTGACTCTAATTGTTTGTCATGTATCCTTTGTCAGTAGTTACCTCATTCAGAATCTACATGTAAATCGTTTTTCTGGCTCTATTTTGAGGAGGCACAGACATGATGTAGATGCAGTTCATTCATTATTTTGCTCTACTCTTAAAAGAAGGTAGAGGAAAAGCTGTCTTCTGTTCTCTTGGACATGTAACATATGTCCGTGGGACTGCATTCTTCAGAACACTTGCATGTGTTCAGCACCACAAAATCATGGGCTTTTTGTGTTTGCTTGGAAGCCTCCAACTACATTTTGAACCTCTGAGAACATGAGTGTAGAAACATTTTTCCTCTCCTTACAGTGTTGCTGTGGGTGATGTAGTTGCCTTAGAAAGAGAAAGGAGATTATGAAAATACAAAATGATGGGAATTCTACTCACAACTTTCTGATCCTGACAGATCTTTAGAGTGTGGACTGTTTTAGTTTCTCTTTTATGTCTCTGAGAATTTGAAGCACAGATTTATTTCGGATTATAATCCTCCTTATTAAAGAGAAATTTTGAGTTCTAAAAGACAAAAGCATTTGGTCACAAGTGAAAAATCTGCATTCTAGATGCTTGTTTTTTAAGGGACTGTTCCAGCTGCAATTTGGAAGAATAAACATTTGTTAGCAGTTCTCTGCTCAAGAGTACACAACATTAACATCAACTTTAGACTGTACTATACCAAAGTGCAGTGCACATGTGGTAAAACAGTTAATTGACATGTCTCTGTTTTGCCTTCAAAAAAAGAAAACCAGAAAACACCAAACAAACCCCCAAACTGTAATGTATCCAGCCAGCTTTTCTTGGCAAAGCTATGTGTTTCAGATTGCATAAAAAGGAAATATACCATTTAAGGTAGGCCTTCAGTTTTTAAACTTGCTTACTCAACAGCAGACATTTTCAAAGGCAACTTCTTTCTGGAGAAATCTTTTTGGATGCTTAATTTAAGAAGTGTGGTACTGATTTTTAGTTACGTCTTTATTTTTGAGGCGTGTGTAGGGGGTTGTACAGCCCATCAGATTGTGACTTCCAGAGTCACAGCCAGTTTTGAACCTAGAACCCTGACTGCACACTCCCTGATTCACTTTTGTCTTTTACAAAACTTCCTGTTGCTGAAAGCCACATGATCCAGTGTTTGATATGAATCAAATCATGTTTTATACTATTATTTTTCTTAACAGAACTGCTCAGGGTTTGGCTGCTCTCGTTAAGTTCCAGCGATCACGCCGTTTATTAGGAGTGTGCTATATTGTTGTCAAGGTAACCCTGTTTGTGTGTGCTCAGCAAACAACCCTCTGAATTGAAGCTTACATTATCGTTTTCTTAGCAATTTCTGTCAAACTAGTGAGATATTCTTTTCTCTATTTTTTCCTGAAGGTTTCCTTGTTAGTAGTGGTTGAAATTGGCGTGTTTCCTCTCATCTGTGGCTGGTGGCTGGATATATGCTCTTTGGTAAGGCTGGGAAGAAATGGGATAAAATACTTTTTAACAGTATTTATATTTAAAGGGGAGAAAAAAGTTGCTGTTACAAGTGTGACAGCACTCTTCTGTTTTTGTAAACATAGTGTTTCCATAGGGAAAGGTTTTTTTTAGGTACTGCTTAATTCTAATTTTGTTTTGCTTTATGTTACTAAATACAAATTAACATGCTATTATTAAAGTAATAAGATCCTAATCCTTCTTACTGCATTTACAAGACCACTGTGATAATGAGCTTACTTACAGGCAAATGTCTGTAGTGAATAAACTTCTTTATGTAACAATATGACGTGACTTGGTAATGACTTTTCATAATTGTCCAATCTTTCTGTTTTGAACAGCACAGGTGCTGTGCTGTCTGTGCTTATAAATGAGGACAGTTTTTTCTGTCCTGAAAAAACAGAAAATAAATGTATTTTCTTCTTAGTAGAAATAGAATTTTACTTAAGGCTGTAATATTTGTTTCCATGGCAGTGCAACTTTGAACTGATTTATAGCTTGCTTTAGTGTTTGAGTAGACTTCTTTCTTCCTTCTATGAAGAAAATGATCAGAAATTGATCTCTATCTTTTCTTTAAGTTATTTCTTTTCTTTTTAATAAATGCTATAACTATGTGTTAGCACAAGGCAGACACTTAAAATACCTAGTAGTATAGATGAACCAGGGTGAACTAAATGAGTAACTGTGGAGGTTTACCAAACTACTCCTAAAACTATTCATATTTGTTTACTACTTACGTTGTAGGAGATGTTTGATGCCACTTTGAAAGACAGAGAATTGAGCTTTCAGTCTGCCCCAGGTACCACAATGTTTCTCCACTGGTTAGTTGGAATGGTGTACGTCTTTTATTTTGCATCCTTCATTCTTTTACTGAGAGAGGTAAGTCTTACGTAAAAAGGGCCACAATGGTGCTTACTGCAGTCAAAAATTATGATTTAGAGTGTACTCAGAGATTTTGAGTTTGCAGTCTTTAAACATGAGTGTTGCCTTCAAGTGAAATCTAAATATAAGTGAAATATAAATATATTTTAGTTAAGATTGATCACTCTTTGAAAATTAAGCTTGTAATTGGTCATTGCTTTTCTACTTTATGGTAACACTTCCTTTGTGCTGTTTCTGTTGAAGCTTATTCACAAATTCCCCTATTATGTTTAAAACTATTTTATTGTTTTGAGAATTCAGAACAAAGAATACAGCAATTTTCTCTTCATGTATTGCTTTCTGTTTTGCTCTTCAGGTATTGAGACCTGGTGTCTTATGGTTTCTCAGGAATTTGAATGATCCAGACTTTAATCCTGTGCAGGAAATGATTCACTTGCCCATTTATAGACATCTCAGGAGGTTTATCTTATCAGTGGTAAGGCCTTTTCTCAAAAAACTCTTTATTTGGAAAGAATATTTATACCTTAGCTCTCATATATGCTGCCACATATGCAAGGAAAACCATTTTCACCATGAAGGTGACTAGACCAACAGTATCTATGTCTTGAGGTTCTCAGAACTCAACTGGGTAAGATTCTGAATGTGACTTGATGTAGCTGGGTCTGCTCAGAACAAGAGGTTAAATTAGTTTATTTCTAGAGCTCCCTGCCTAAAACAATTTTTTCTGCATATCCTCTCTGTATGCAGGAGAATAAATGTTTTTTCACAGGCAATGTTTGTGTGCTGGGACAAGTGTTTAGTATTACTGCAGGTCCCATAACTCTTTCATCCTTAGGCAGTAAGCATTGTGCATCCAGTGTGACTGAAGTAGTGCATCAGAGGTAGAGTAGCTTGTTAGTGTGATCTCATCTAAAACTGATCTGATCTAGCCAGTGGTGTCTGTTTCCAGATGATCACTGTAAGATATTGAAAACAATGATTTTTTTTTTTTCCTTTTGTGCACTTGTCTGCAGTTTGCCTGCAGTAAAGGAAGGATCTCAGGTTGCCTTTGGCATAAATGCTAATGTCAACTGTGAAAACAGGTACACTAGAAACATTATTGTTTGACATACTGATCTTTATCAGAGAACCCTTGGGTACATGAGAGGAGCTGACCTGTCCACCTTCCAGAGGATTTTCTCCTTAGTTAATCAGAATGTTTGAGCTTCCTGAAAACTTGTGTTGCAGCAAGTGGCACAAATTGGAGCAAAGATTTTGCTTGTTACTAAAGGTCTTGGGGATATGTGTTGNAAACATGAGTGTTGCCTTCAAGTGAAATCTAAATATAAGTGAAATATAAATATATTTTAGTTAAGATTGATCACTCTTTGAAAATTAAGCTTGTAATTGGTCATTGCTTTTCTACTTTATNGGGGATATGTGTTGGAATTGGTGGTTGCTTGAACATCACCTCCTGATTTTAGCTAATTAATTTGGACTTTTTTTACCAGCTTCAGACTCCTAGCCCCAGAATGGTGATCATTTACAGCTATTTTAAAAAAAAGTGACTCTTGAAGTTCTGTTTCTTCAAGAAATGTCTTGTGTAGAACAGAAACTAGTAAGCTTCAAGCAGAGTAAGATTTGATTTTTCTTTTTGATAGAATTAAACACATTTTTTTGAATTTTGGGGGCTCTGGTGGTACATTTATATAACATGTAAGAATGTGTTTAAAATGTAATTGATTTTTTTATCTGGTTCCTTAAGGAACCAGGATTTATAGAAGCGCATGGTCTTTTGTGCACCTGATCTCCCCTACCTGAATGTTGATCTTTCAGACAATTGAAAATGTGAGGAAATAGAAACTGAAAAGTTCTTTGAGGCTTCTACAGATTGCTTGAAAACTCACCCACTAAGAAAATATGAGTCCAAAATAAGTAATGGTAGTGCTAGGCAGGGTGGAGAGGGGTAGGACTGTCTGACATGCTGTCAGATGGCCAGCCAGTGCTTATTCAGCTGCAGTCCTATTGGGCACAGGCATCATAGTATCTGTCTTCTGTTTCCAGCAGATGTCTGCTGAGTTGAGGTCCCTACAAGAACAAGGGCCTGCCATTTTGCAGCCTCTGCCAGTTGTCTGTAGAACAATTCATCAGCCTCCTCATCCTGGTTGGGGTGTCTATAACAGACTCCCAACAGAATATCCACCTCATTGGCCTTCCTCAACTTCACCCGTAGCCTTTCAGATGGCTTGCATGCATTCAAAACACCCCTTACACAGAGAGCACCCCCACCCCCCTTTCTCTCTTGCCTATTCAAGGAAGGTGCTGATCATGTGCCTGCTGATGGGAGGTAGTGACTGAATTCCACTTGTTGTTTTGCTTTCTTTATTAAATTGTCGACATCTCAATCCAGGAGCCTTCTTGCCTTCCTTCTGTTTTCTCCCCGTTCAGCCAGAGAGGAGAATGACAGCTGGGTCAGTGTTTGGGTTTTAGACAGGGCTACCCCACCACACACATAGAAGCATGTCAGAGAGATGGGCATGGTACCAGATTTGGTTGTTTCTGCTCTTTGGACTAACTTGTTTAACTTCCTTATTGCAGATTGTCTTCGGATCAATTGTACTGCTCATGCTCTGGCTTCCTATACGTATTATTAAGTATCTCCTTCCTAACTTTCTTCCATACAATGTTATGCTCTACAGGTAAGTATTGAATTGAAAAACAATGTCTCTTCAGTCTCACTGTAACTAGAGGAATGTGTATTTGTGCTCTTTGAGAATTAATATGTCATTGTTTGGTATGTTTTTTTCTTTCTAATTAATCTAAACTTCACTGTTCTAGAAAAGTAAAAAACAAAGGATATGGATTCATCATACAGTTTGTCAGATAAAATGCTGCTAAGAAAAAGAAAATACATCTGGTATTACTTTTGTTATTATAACTATTTGTTTTTTCCCCTTCAGCTTTAAAATGCTTTCCCCTTCAACATTTTCATAGATTCATAGATATTTTGATAGTGAAGTTGCTGCCATGTTGTTTTTCACACCCCTTCTTGATTGTCATTACTTCAGGAATTAAAGACTTTCTTTTTGTAGTTATAGCATTGTGTATCTGTTTCTAAATAATAATGGAAACAACAATGACAGAAGCAAATAGAAGAGCAAGACATATCTCTGATATATATCTGATACAATTTTTCTCAGGTTTTTTGCATACATTTCTTGTATGCCTAAGTGCTTAAACACTAGTGAACTTCTGTTCAGAGAAGTATATAAGGAAAGGTGTCTGCAAAAACTGAAGTATTGTTCCTGTTGACATCCAACATCTATTTATTTCTTTTTTATTGTGGTGGTGTAATGCCATTCACCATAGAAGATGAGTATCCACAATGTTTCTTATGTTTGACTTCCTGCTCTTTCCATTGTTTGTAGTGATGCTCCAGTAAGTGAACTTTCCCTAGAGCTCCTTCTGCTGCAGGTGGTGCTTCCAGCTTTGCTAGAACAAGGACATACAAGACAGTGGTTGAAAGGTCTTGTACGAGCATGGACCGTTACTGCTGGATACTTGCTGTAAGTACAGACAGCCAAAGGCAACTGCAGGCATTGTGTCCAATTTAGCCTTGAACATGAAAGCAGCATGAGTTCCAGAGGATTAAGTAGTGGCTTTAAAAGCTATTTTAGAGATAAATTTGTGATGAGAAACTTTTGTAGTTATTTTCTACATAAGTACTTTCTTTAAGCAGTAGTTGTACCTACTTCTGGACTAGTTATTTTCTACATAAGCACTTTCTTTAAGCAGTAGTTGTACCTATTTCTAGACTAGGCTTAGAGAAGTAATTCTTCTGGTACACTACTACTGCATAAAAAAGCATAAAAAGTATAACCAGTAGCTTCTTAACTTTCTATTATATGGAGAAATGAGAGGTATCAGCAAAGCATTTCGATGAGTCATCCAGGTAAAATTAATGTTCACATCTTGCCTTTTTTATTATAAGAAGGGGAAAGAAAAAAAAAAAAAGGACAATTACTTAGAACATGAAGCTGAAGAAGAGAATGACTTTAAATTCAGGATTTTAAAGCTAAAAGTTTGGTCTGTAAAGGATAAATCTTTTTGTCAGCTAAATTAAACAATTGTAAAAAGTGAGGTTCTTTAACTTAGACTGCCAGGCAGAATTCCAGCACTTGAAATTATATTTTAGTTCATATGATCTTTGTTAAATCAATCAAAAAAAAAGATTAATTTTGTTTCCATGAAGTTTTCAATTTAACTTTAATGTGTACTGGCATTCTCCCACCATGTGTTGCTCATTGTGGGTTCTGCAAATGAAGGACCATCAGTATGAAGATGAATTCTTTCACAGAATCACAGAGTGTTAGGGATTGGAAGAGACCTTGAAAGATCATCTAGTCCAGTGGCCCTGCCAGAGCAGGATCACCTAGACCAGGTCACACAGGAACAGATCCAGGTGGGTTTGAATGTCTCCAGAGATGGAAACCCCACAACCTCCCCGGGCAGCCTGTTCCAGGCTCTGGCACCCTCACCATAAAGAAGTTTTTTCTCATATTTCTGTGGACCCTCCTCTGTTCCAGCTGCACCCACTGCCCCTTGTCCTGTGATTGGATGATACTGAGCGGAGCCTGGCTCCATCCTCCTGACACTCACCCTTTACATCTTTATAAACATTAATGAGGTCCGCCCCCTCAGTCTTTTCCAGGCTAAAGAGCCCTGGCTCCCTCAGCCTCTCCTCGGCAGGGAGATGCTCCACTCCCTGAATTGGCCCTGTGTTGGACTCTCTCCAGCAGTTCCCTGTCCTTCCTGAACTGGGGGGCCCAGAACTGGACACAACATTCCAAATGCAGTCTCACCAGGACAGAGGAGAGGACAGGAGAACCTCTCCACCTACTAACCACACCCTTTCTAATCCACCCCAGGATGCCATTGGCCTTCCTGGCCACAAGGGCCCATTGCTGGCTCATGGGCACCCTGCTGCCACCAGGACCCCCAGGTCCCTTGCCGCTGTCCTGCTCTCAACAGCTCAGTCCCTGACCTGTACCGGGCCAACTTGGGCTTGTTCTTTCCCAGCTGCCAAACTCTACACTTGCCTTTGTTGTATTTCATTTAGTTTCTCCCCACCCAGCTCTCCAGCTTGTCCAGGTTTCTCTGGATGGCAGCACAGCCTGCTGCTGTGCCAACCACTCCTCCCAGTTTGGTGTCATCAGCAAACTTGCTGACTGTGCACTCTATCCTTTGATGTTATGTCTGAGACTTTGAGAAAATGAAAGACTTTTTTTCTTCCACTGCAATCCAAAGCATTTATTTTAGCTTCTTATAAGGACTATTTCCATTCTTGTTCTCTTAGTTTGTGTTTTGGAATGTATGTGGTTTTTTAATGAATTTGTCCGTGGCTTGGTAGTGTTTTAAGTATGAAGCCATAAGAGAATTTCAGAGCTGATAGACATGGCTTTGCTTTCTCCATTGTTGCAGCTGTTAAGAATAAATGTAAAATGTTACTTCATCAATTTCAGTCAAGCAGAGGTTGAGAAAATCTTTTCCTCTGCTTTTTTTAAAAAAGCAGACTGTGGTGAAAATATTTTCATTGTCTGCCAACAGAATATCTGCATGCACCTTCCTGCTAATAAATATTCTGCTAAAGCTCAGGAAGAGTGACTTCTAAATGTTCCTATTGGGATTGGATTTTTTTTTAATCACTCAAATATATGCTTGTTAATGATGTGTGCAGGAAATCCTAATGGAATACTTTTCAAACTAGACTGACTGCTTCTAGGATTGATGTTCCTGGTTGTAAACAGGTTTTGAACAATTTAGAATCTCCTTGAAAGAATGCATGGCACTGTAGGTTTGAAAATATGTCTGTAGCAACACAGTACTCTACTTGTACAGTCCAGGTTGGAAGACAATCCTTTTCAGTAGAGCTTAGTACAATAAAGTCAAAGCTGTCCAGACAAACTGAAAGACCAAAGCAATTTTCCTTTTATATGCACAACTTTAATACCTGATGTTGTTTTAAAGCAAACTGATAAATTATGTTTTCGCCTGTATTCCCACTGTTCTAATCTGAACCACACAGCATTTTTTCTTGTAAATCCTGCGTTTTAGGATGACACTGAGTACATTCAAACTGAAATGTTGATTGTTGCAGGGATCTCCATTCTTACCTACTTGGTGACCAGGAAGAGAATGAAAACAATGCAAACCAGCAGCCCAATAACAACCAGCATGCTCGCAATAATAATGCCATTCCAGTTGTGGGAGAAGGTCTTCATGCAGCCCATCAAGCCATACTTCAGCAAGGGGGACCTGTGGGTTTCCAGCCTTATCGTAGGCCTTCAAAATTCGCACTCAGGGTAGGTATATTTAATGCATTAAGAGGAAAGGGAAAAAAAAAACACATTTGAAAAATGCATCTGTGTGAAACATAGAAAGGTGTTATTCCTTAAAATGCTGAATCCAGCAGAATTCTCATAATGAAGTACAAAACAAAGCACTTTTCTTTTTTTTTTGCAAGAAGTTTCAAGCTACTAGAAATGAAAGCAAATTTGAAAGTATTTTCAGACTTCACAATTGAGCTTCTGACTGTTTGAGGTCAGGACTTTTGAGGAGGGCAGGGAGGCAGAGTTAATTCCCTCCACTGCTGTTTGTATCCTTTAAATTGGCTCTCCCCAGAATGCATGAGCATTGTTGCAGAAGAAAAAGTGGGAGGAAGTAGCTCAGACGTGAAAAGGCTGGGGAACCAGAATGAATTTCAGGTTAATTGAAATTAGTTCTGCCTTTGGCTGCCAGTTCCACGTGGATTCTCAGTGTATAACACCTGTAATGTTGAAATGCTACTTTCAGTGAAGGGGTGTGTTAACCTGGGGCTTCATTTAGACCCTTCCCAGAACTACCTCTCAAGGGGTTATTTTTGTGGATGACTCTGGATAAGGACATGTGCTGAAGGAGTCTCCCCCTGTCAAACCATTACATAGTGAAAGCCTTCAGTAATTTGGGGTGCTGTCCTTGGACTGGTTATAATAATTAAGCAGCTTCATATTCACCTCTCAATGACTGGTTTTTCTGGTCTTACATACCTTTGTCTAGACACCAAACAGAGAGAACTGATCCTTCATGTTTAGTTACAAATAAGCATGTTTTTTTGGTGTGGTGCTTGTTTTTTGGTTTTTGGTTTCTTTTAAGTACACACTGTTGATCTCAAAATATGTATGTTAAGTCTAAAATCCCTTTTGAATTCTCCCACTATAGTTTAGAATTTCACTTACTCAGGGTCACTCATTTGGGTTTTTTCTTCCCTCTGGATTTATTTCTAACTTCTGGAAGTATCTCCTGGAAGTAATTTTTATTTTGCTGTTTACTGTGTGACAACTCTGGGGAGACTTTTTTTTTTTCCATAGGTTCATGATTAGTAAGTACTCTGAGTTTGTGCCAGACCTTCACTTCAATATATCTAAATCACAGAATCATTATGGTTG